>CAUYPK010066169.1:0-27319 GCA_963574355.1 Loris lydekkerianus | reverse complement strand
GGGGGAGGGGAGACTCCCGTCCGCTTGGTGATGGATTTTGTACCTTTTGTTTGCGTCCTTGTGGTCTCAGCTCGCCTCAGTGGTGTTGATGTGCGATCTCCAACCTTCTCTCCTGGTATAGCTCGAATCCTCCAGGTTACTCACTAAATTTCCATCCTTTAACTCTCCTTCTGGACGGGAGCCTCTGTGAAAAGCTGGCTTCAGTCCGCCATCTTGTCTCTGACCCCCCTAGAAATAGAATTAGAAGATAGCATAAACATAGTTTAAGATGTCCTCTGGGGAAGCTGGTCCCATATGAAAAACAATTCAAAGGTGATTATTCAAACTGTTGTCAAAGTCATCTGGAGCAATAATTGCATGTCAAAGCATGAGCTCTGTTTCGCAAAGAAACCAAAGAGGTCAATTAGTAGGATAAGAGTACTAGTTTACTTTTCTAGTAGGAGTAATGGGAGAAAGCAACTTAAACCCACGTTCTCACCTACCTTTAATTTGTAAGATAGCAATACTTAGTCAGGGTGAGCACTGAGACTCTTGTGACAGACGTTTATTATTTTATGGGCAGAGGACCCACCCATACATGAAGCCTACCTTCTCTCCTGGTGTAATAGTTTGTAACTCCTTAGGGAAAGTACAATGTAAGTTTCTGCTTTTCTCTCCCTCCCTATCGTGACTTCTAGTTCAGCAGTGTTTTGAGTAAGTGATTATCTACTATCTGGTAAGTAAATGTGGAAAATGTTTTCAAAATCATAAAGAAGAATCTAATCTTGTTTGGCAGATGAAGAACATGAATTTTTTTTAAATGAAAGGGTAGACTCTAATTTTTACTCACAGGCACTGCAAAATATGAAATTCCACACAGAAATAAGAAACCATTTCAGAGGACAGGCTCCATGCACAGTTTGGAACTATTCAAGTATAGTTTTGTTGTGAAAAGTGCTACAATAACAAACCACATTTAAAAAGAGTTCTTAGCAGAGAAATAGCAAGATAAACTTATACCAAACATAGTACACAACAACTCTGTGCCACAGCTATGCAATCTAAAGGTTAAAAAGCCCAGGAGTCCCATTCTGAACCTAGCATGTAAAGCCTTCAGAGGTAGTTTCTGGTACTACATTTTGATCCTCCTCTTTCTCTATAGAGAAATGCTTCTCAATCAAATTTAATGAAGCCTAGTACATAGACTCATTGTCATGGTTTTGTAGAGCTTTAATTTTGTCCAAACCTCCACATCCTTCAATCATTATACTAAGTTTCTCAGTTTCACCTAGTTTCTCAGCAGCCTGAAAGATATTAGAAATAGCATCCAGAATAACCAGACTAATTTTGGTATCTTTTGCAGTTAGAGGTTCATCAATGGTTCTATTATGCCACAATGAGTGAGGTATACCACCTGTTCAACTGTTCCACCACTTGTATAGCCCAACCAGCTTCCTTTTGTGTCTTAAAGTCTGCCTTAGAGGGAACACCAACAAGTAATGGGCCTAGCCCATGATTCTCAACTTGCTGTATCTGGTCCTGCCGGCCAGCTGTGATGTTTGACATTGTCCATGTAGCTTCCTTTTGAATGTTAGTTTTGGTCAGCAGGCTAGGAAAGACAGTAAGTGCTTCTGCATCAATTACAACCTAAGTCTGTTCATCTGTCCCAGTGACAATATTCCCTATGGCTCTTAGTGCAGGAGTCACAATTGGCAATTCGGTATCTCCCCAAAGCTTCACAAGCTGGGGGCACAACTCCTGTTTTCACAACCATTTCAATCTGTTCATTTGGATCATCAGTAAGGTAAGAAATAGCCAAGCAGGTATCTGCTAATACGTCTGGATCATGTGATGCAAGGGAGGCACTAAAGTGGGAAGAATCTGCTCCACAGCATCTAATGGGGGTGTGAGATTCTTGTTGCAATAAAGGTTTGAAAGTGTCCAGGTAAGATTACATAAGCAACCACATGATAAAGATGGGGATAGCTAAAAGAGCCAACAGTAGGTCAAGTGCACCATACTTAATAACCACATCTTAGAAAACTGAACCATCACCTGCAATGTTTCCTAGAGCCCACACAGCTTGTTCACTGATTCAAGCGTGGGAAGATGCCAACAGAGAAATGAATGCTGGAATAGCACCTCCATCTACCACAGTCTTAGTCTGTTCTGATGTCCCAGAAGCATTTTAGTTGGTGCTCAAGCAGATTCAAACTGAATGGGACTACAATCAGTTCTGCCCAAGAAGGACACAAATTTTGGGATCAAATCAGCTCAGATACATTGTCAATGGGAGGCTGTTTTTCTCTAGAAAGTAGTTTCCTGGCATCTTGAATAGCTTGGAGCTGCTTTTCCATATTGGTGCTGTTTATACCTTTGACAATGGTATCCGCAGACCGATTTACAGTACCCTAGTTGTTTTGGTTTTCCTGCAGTGGAGAAGTCTCATCATCAGGGAACCAGCTTACATTTCTCTTTTTCAGCATCTGGTCATCTTACTTACATGTCCTCAACTCGACATTAACTGGTGTTCGGCATCACCTCCTTTCTGTGCTGTTTTTCCCTGTTCTTGAATCGGTTAAGTTGGGCAGCTGGTGAATTAGCATTCTCGTTGGTGGACATGGTTATGAGACCAAGGGAGAAAGCTGCACAGCTAGCTCAAGCTTCCACAAGAGGTGGTGTGGGACTCAGAGGATCTGGGTCAGCTGCCCTGGAAACGTCCACCACAGCTCAGGCAGAACATGGTGTGAATAGTTCTTGAGCAACTTGCCCACAAGCACATGTGGACAATCCTAGGAGCACTGGTGAAAAATGTACTTCATTTATGAAAGAAAAGAAGGTAGTAACTTTGGTTGAAATAAAAGAGAGACTTTTCATTATTGTGTGGTGTACTTACTAAATATTCCAATACCTGCAGAACCTTTTATACACAAATAAAGTGGGTATTGACATGGAAGTGCTTATACGTGTATCTGAAAGAAAGCAGAGTTTCCACTGAATTTTAGTATTCATTAGCAGTATTCCTTTCTTACCAGAAGGGAATTCACAGAGAGTGAATTATAAGAAACACAAATGCAAAATGTATTTTATTTAAAAATTATTTTCTGGAAATCAATTCAGGATGTAAAAACTTTATTAGAGCATATATTTTCTCCTTCAACTTTCCTAGCACGTGGTTTGATGTGTATTAATTTATATTTGTTAATTATTAGAACTTAATGAAATTCTTCCATGATAATATTAGAAATTCTCATTTTGAAGTTAGCACTTTCAGGCTTGCATTATTTTTTTTTAATCTCTCTTTATTAAACAAGAAATGAACTAATCCTTCAAATTATTTCCTCTATGGCTCTATACCTCTTGCTAATAAGGGGTTTTTTTTTATTCTAGACATGTCCAAATTTAGATAACATGCTATTATAATTATAGAAGCATATTAAATATTAGATGAATGCAATTGAACATGGAAAGGAAATTATTTGTTTATACTAAGCAATATATATTTACATTGATGCATACATTTCATATGTCATCCTCTGTCTTAGATTCTTTATAAACATAATTTCATTATCTCTTTAAGATCTTTTTCTTCTTCTGTTTTTAAGAGACAGGGTTTTGCTCTGTCACCCAGGTTGGAGCACAGTGATGTGATCATAGCTCACTGCAGACTCGACTCCCGGGCTCAAAGGATCCTCCTGCCTCAACCTCTCAACGTGTTAGGATAATAGGTGTCAGCCACTGCATCTGGCCACAATGTTTTAAGGAATGTGTGATGACCTCCATCTTACAGGTAAAGAAACTGAGGCTGAGATAAGTTAATAAGTTGCTTTGGAGTCACAGAGCTTTGTGCCAAGAGGTCTTTCTGATTCTCTAGCTCAGATTCCTTTCACTGGGCAAGAAAAGTAAATGAGAACATACACAAAAGTAGATGAGAAATACACAGCAATAAAATTGTAAGTACTCTGGAAAGACTGACCCTGATGAGTAAAAACAAATCCCCTTAAAACTTCTGATTTTTAACTTCCTATGTTTCATATTAGCTTTCCCTTCTCTTTCCATTTACTTTGCTGCTCTTCTCTCTTAGTGATCTTAATTATCTTCTTCCTGTCACTGTGGGTTTATTAGAGCAGCTGACACAGACAAGATAAGAGAATAACAGGATCTAAGGGTAATTAGTTCCTCATCTATGAAAGATAAGCTCAGAGAGAAATAGACTTGAAAACCAATATCGCACTTTATAGGGAAAGCTTAACAGCTATCATAATGCTGAAAAGATGACTGGAGTGGGAGTGGGGAGTCGGAAATTTATATGTATATGTACATCCATATTCAATGATTTGTTTTTTTTCTTCTTATTGGATAGGCCATTGAAAATGATGAGATTGATGGTGTTATATGGATTTTGTTGCTGGATCAGATTGTATGGTATCAAAAACAGGGAGATAAAAATCCTTTAAAGTCTACAACTTCTTGTCTGTAGCATGCTTTTTTAAAATATGTTCTCTTACAAGTAAATTCTTCAAAAACAAGAGAAATTGAATGACATCCTGGTAAAGTGAAGGTGGAATGACTGATATCAGTGAGTCTGAGAGGCGAGCAGTAAGTTGCTGTCTGAAGAACAGATGATAAAGCTGAACTACAGTGGACCACAGAGGATGATGATTTTCTGTACTTTGAAAGAATGTTGATTAATAATCTTTTAAATATATTAACAGATGAAAGGGAGTGTGGCATAATGAATGAGGGGTCTCTGGAATCACACTGCCAATTATCAGTTGTGGGACATTGAGGATGTTTCTTGATCTTTCTTCAACCTTTCAGAACTCCCTTCTGGCTGCAATTCCCTCATCTAAAATGTGGTTAACAATTATCGTGAGAATCAAATGAGCTAATTTATGTTAAGTATTAGGATACTGCCAGGAATATAATAAATTATCGATACATATTAGCTGTGTTTATTGAGATCTGGAGGAAGTCGTCCAGGAGAAAACAGATCCTGGAAAATTAATAGATAGAAAGAAGCCTTTCACTAGAGCTGCTGAATTTGCATAGTCTTACTTTATTATTTTTTTCCTCTAGTATCACTGTGTAGGTTGAAGATAAATTTAAACAGTTAATGGCTCAGTATATTGAGCCTATCAGTTCTTGAGAATATGTCCACTTCCACTTATTTGGGGGGAAAAGGTACAGTAAATAACGGAAGTAAAACTGTTTTCAAAGTAATGTCTGCTTATTGTAGTAGTATCAACAAAACATGACTTGGGAATTTTTCTAGTTTTAGCATGGTTATTTAATTATATTACATACACTTCCCCTCCCCACAACTACTACCACCCTTATTTCTACTATAGCACTCTGTAGAGGGGTAACTGGATGTAATTGTGAATGTCAACTCTTCTCAGAGAAATGTTGATATTTCATCAAACCTTCTAATAATATTAAAAATTTATGTGTTCCCATGGTCATTATTTATGGCTCTTTTTGGCATTCTAGAATTAATAAATCACTGTCCAAAGACCCACTTTGTCATTAGCAGCTATTATTCATAACATGGCTCTTAGCTGTGTGCTGAGAAGCGGGGACAAAAACTTTCTAGTTAAATCTGATAAGGAAATAAAGGAACATTACTTGCTTTTTTGCAACCTTAAGAAATTGGGGCGATTGATCTGGAGGTCTCCTGTGCCTGATTTGGGAGCTACTCTAAGACAACAATAAAAAGATGCTCTATAGAAGTTTAGTTTCACTGGTTCATTTTTTCACTGGGTATTGCAGATGGCATCAATTTCAACATGCATCTTTTGTGTGTATGAAAATTTTCTGTGCATTTACAATGAAAAATTTATGTATATTTAGAATCATATTTGTCTCTTTCTGAGGGCTTGTGTAAGAGCAGACCCTGACAGAAAGGAAGAGAATTTGATTGGAATTAAGAACCTGACCATTTCTGCCATGTCTGCTGCCACTTTACAATTCCAGCTATCACCATCCGTGGTCAGGGAATATTAGAATAGTTGAGACCCTTCACCCAACACCCCCCTCTTCTTTCTTAGAGTCTATTCTCAACACAGCTGCCTTTCAAGTAGATTAGGTCCTCTGCTCGAGACCGCTCACATAATGCAGAGCAGAGTTCAAAGACCATATTGATGGGGCTCCCGCCACCCACCCCTGTCCACTTCTAACCCTTTCTTCTCCTTCCCTCCCAACAGCTTTGCATTTTGTGGTCTCTTCACCACCATTCCCAGGGATGTCCATGTGGCTCTCTCAAGTCCTGCTGATCTCTATCCATGTGCCCTTTTACTAAAAATGCCTTTGCGGCTACCCAGTATGTAATTCCAACACCTGCATTCTAGTAGCCTGTACTCCCTTCATCATGAGTTGCGTTTCTCCATAGCACCTGTCACTATATTTCAAGATCTGCAATCTTCATTTATTTGTTTGGACTGTTCCTTCCAGTTACACAATGGGAATTCCCTGGGGGTAAAAGCTATGTTTTGTTAACTAGCACATCCTCAGTAATTGGAATACTGCTTAGCAAACAATAGCCAGTAAATAAATATTTTCCAATGAGTGGTTGAAATCTATATACTACTAATCCTAGAGAGGAGAATGAAGCTAACTATTTCTTCCCAATTTAATTTTTCCTAATGAGATAGAGTTAAGGTTATTTATTCTCCTAGTATTTAGAAGACTAATCAGGCCTGTGGGTGTGCAATGCTTAGAGTGTGTGCTTTTTAAATTATTGTTTCAATAGTGATTTTTCACAGTGAAGGGCAATTTGGCAGAATGTATCAGAATTTCAAAAATGTCTTATACTTTATGATTCAAAAAGTTCAATTCTTTGTAACTTCAGTAGAAGAAACTGACTCAAAAGCAAGAGGAAACACGCATAAAGATTGCCATTCATGACAAGTATACTTTGCAATGACCAGAGAAATGATAGAATCACCATGCTATGGTATATCACACAACAGTTTAAAATAAATGAGGAAGACATATGTGTATATAATGTGTATGTATATATATATGTGTGTGTATATGTGTATATGTATATATGTATATCTATATGTGTATACATGCATATATATGTATATACATGTCTATACGTATATAGTGTGTGTATATGTATGTGTGTATATATGTATGCTATTATAATTATTAAGGCATATATTTGATTATTTTAAATTGCACTCAAAATTTATGGACACCCTATATTAAGTAAATATGACTGAACATAGAAAAGGAACTATCATTTATTTATACTAAACCATATATGATTACATTTATGCATATATATTATATATCATGCTCTGTCCTAGGTTCTTTATAAACATAATTTCATTTACTCTTTAAAAAAACCTTTTAAGTTATGTTATTTAAGTTATTTCACCTTTATTGATGAAGATACTGGAGCTCAGAGGCAAGTAAAAAAGTACCTTGTCTTGGGAGTAACAGAGCCCATGTTAAAAGGTCTTATTGATTCCACTTATGTGCTTACCTAAAGTATTCCTCCTCTCCTTTCTCATTTTTCCTGTTTATTTCCTTTTCTATTTTTCCTTTTCTTTTCCTTCTACATCTACATTCAAACCCATAAACTAGTCACACAATGCACAGAAGCAGATATATTATTTATTGTATTTATTAATGAGACTTTAAATTTCTTGCTCATAATTTCCAAACCCAGGAATAAAGGAATAATATTTTATATTCCTCTCTTTAGAACAAAGAAAAGAAAAATAAAAACAATGACAAAATTCTTTACACATTTTTGTGTTTAATGTCAGTCTTCTTTTTCCCTGTGGGTCTTGATTGAAAGAAAAAATTTCTGTAACTTATTTATGCCTATTTTTTTTTTCTTTATGTTACTTCAACTTTGAAACAACACAAGCAAACAAAAATTCAGAAAGAGACATTAAACAGAGTAAACACGCAAAGAGAGAGTATTTATGCAAAGATCTAGAACAATTTGTTTGGAGAGAGTAACTCAAACTATGTGTTTCTATCAGATATTTTCAGAGTATCTATAAATTTCCAAACTCTCTGGATTCTGTTCCTACAAGGTATGAACATTCATTTATTCAATAATTATTTATAGAGCATCATATATGTATTTTGCAATGTTCTAGGTGCTGGGGAAAGAAAACAAAAAGAAAAATCCCTGCCCTTTTCTATTGAAAAGAGAAAACAGTAAATATGATGAATAACTAATATGTATCATATGATTAAAAGGTAATATATGCTGTGGGAAGAAATATAAAGTACAGTCATGGGAGTGGTGGTGGGAAAGCAGTGTGCCATGTATGACTTTCAAAAGAGCAAGCTGTTGTATGGAGTAAAGGAGAGGAGAGTTCTTTTGAAAGTGAAAACCCAAGATTGCAAAGCTGTTTCCATTCAACATTCAGTAGGCCAGAACCCAATCTCCTGGCCGCATGTGGTAGTGAGGAAGTCCTTTGCTGTGGCTATGTACTTAGCTGGAACTTCTGTTAATACAGAAGAAGAGGAGAATGTGATGTTGAGGTGATGAGCAAGGAAAAGAAAGAGAAAAGAAACAGGTTTATTGAAAAAAATGCATACTAACTTGATTAATATTAATTCATAGTAATTAATATTAATTTAAAACAGGATATTCTAAAAAAAGATAGCAATCGATATTACTGACCTGTTTTCAGAGGTCTGGAAACATTGTTTATAAATAAAAATAACATGAAAACATCTGTTCCATCTCTCCATCATGTATTAGGGTAAATTATTTTCAGTCACAAATGTTTTCTTCCACTGAGCATACCAGAGCCTTTGTATTCAAAGGAATCTTAATGGAAGGTGCAGGATTAAGTTTGTAGAGCTAAGTGACTTAAAATATTATTAGTGTTTCAATTCTCTATAATGCTTCACAGATAATTACACTTGCCACGCCCCTTCTGCAGAAACACTGGATGGAAAGTAAAACAGTGCTTTCCATATGCATCAGGAAGCCCCACACACTGTTTTTCTTTCTTTTCTTCATCCTCCTCCCTGCCACTTTTTTCTTTTGACTTATTGACCTTTATTTTCGTCTTTTGCTCTTGGTTTATTTTATTTTTTTCACTCCCTCAATTATTTTATTCTTTTTTCTTTTTTTTTTGTAAAAGCATATAAAGTTTATTCGACTTAATAATTTTAACATGCAATGAACATCACAGAAAAGAAGGGGAAACCCAAAGGCATGATAAATTAATGATAACTGAAAAGGCTATAAAAAAAAAAAAAGGTAAGTCATTATAGAAAAATATCCACACAAGGTAAAAAGGATTTGGGCTTCCAGGGCTGTTAAACCATCAGTTTTCATTTTTATTATATTAGATACTGTTCAATGAAAACCAATAAGGATTGAAAGTGTAGATAGATAGATAGATAGATAGATAGATAGATAGATAGATAGATAGATAGATGTATAATTCTCCTTATATGCATTTTCAATCATACACACACACACATGCACACATATGCAAACATAACAGTATATGTCCTGTTGATACAGGGTTCTCCCCATTTGGGGCTGGATAAGGGACCCCAGTTTCCTATGCCTGAGCAATTTCATGTAAGCTGGACCTCTTCTGAAATGAACGCAGGGCTGGAGGGTCTGCATTCATTTGTCAATACACTCATCAACATTGAAAAGGTATCTTCCATCTACTAAGTCAGAGCCAAGTGTAATTCTTCAGACCTTATACTTCTACACAAAGACCCATGCAGAGACTTCCTGTGTGGGTCTTTCCCTCTGCCAGTAGCTCCAGTGCTTATTATTCTTTTTGTATTCATTTCTGCCTAATGATATTTTACCACTGATCTGTGGTCCATGTAATCATTCTTTAAATCTCTGAGACCAACACCTACTGCAGAAAGAAATTCCATTAATACTTTAATATATAGAAACCATAAAATATATATGATATTTAGAAATTTTAAAGGTTATGTAAGATTAAGTTGTGAGAATCTGATTATATGGTTAAATTCAATAAATTATATGATATGATAAATTCATATGCTATTATATTTTGGTGCATGCTTAACATTTAGCATGTTTAGTTATAGCTGGATTTTGATTTCCTTTGCTAAAATTTAGATACATAATAAATTAGTGTAGCCATAATCAAACACATCTGTAATTAGGTGTCTAGAAACGAGGAAATGAAATATCATAGAAACTGATAGTTAGTAACCAAATGATATTCCCAAAGTATAAATCTAATCTAAAGTGTAGTAGCACAATTCTCTATAGCCTCCATTTGTAATAGACATGCAGATATTAATGGTTAAAGAATGTCTTAGTCAATTCATGCTGCTATAAAAAAATCCCATAAACCAGGTTATTTATAAGCAAAAGAAATTTATTTCTTATAGTTCTTAAGAGGCTGGACCAAGGTCAAACCACCAATACACGGATGGTTTTAGTGGATGAGGGCCCAATTCCTGGTTCATAGATGAGTATCTTTTAACTGTGTCCTTACTCAGTGGAAGGGAAAAGGAGCAAAGGGATCTTTCTGAGGTGCTTTTTATAAGGGCACTAATCTCATTCATAAGTACTTTAACCCTATGGCTTATCAACTCCTAAGGTCTTTACTTTCAAATATAATTCCATTCATATCACCATATGAATTGTGGGGAGACATGTTCATTCTACAGCAAAGTGGGTATTGGAATTGACTTTTCCTTGTAAATATTATGGTTTTTGTTTTCTCAAATATCCAGAAATGTTCTTTTCCATTCTGTGAACTTGCTGAATTATCTTCATGCCTTCTGTAAGGTATTAGAATGGATTTCTACTACATATAAGTGCTAGTTCTTACTCCCATTACTATAATACTATTCTTATTATTGCTATTTATTATTATTAAATTATTAACATAATTATAATCTTTGTAGTGCTCCAAATCCTTTTTGTTGGTTATCTTTTATCTCTCTAAACTTAGACGTTTTCATTTGATATAAAGGCTGGCATTCCTGCACCCTTGGCAATTTTATGTGTAAATGAAGGAATGATCTAGGTTTAAAAATTGCACTTAGGAAATTAGTCATATATGTAACTCTACTATCTAGTCTCTTTAATGTTAATAGTTTTATCTCCATGGGAAGATTGGATATCATTATTCTAAACTTTGAAAGCTTTACTGTGAACAATGTCTGTGTCTATATTTCTCTTTTATTTTTTTTACTTTGGGAAGAACATTTAACACGAGATCTACTCTCTTAACAAATTTGCGAGTGAATAATACTGTTATCTATAGGCACAATGTTTTACATCAGATATCTGGAACTTATCTTGCATAATTGAAAGTTTATATGCATTTATTAGTAACTCCCCATTTCCCCTTCCCTTCAACGCTGACAACTATCATCTATTTGTTCCTTCAATTTTAATACTTCATGGAAGTGGAATCATGCAGTATCTGTTCCATGATTGGCTTATTTCACTTAGCATGATATCCTCAAGTTCTATCCATGTTGTCACTTATTGCAGAATTGAAAGAAGGATAATATTTTGTGATATGTAGAAATTATGTGAAATTCAAATGTCAGTGCTCATGAATCCAGTTTTATTGGAACACAGCCATGTCCATTTGTTTATGTAGTGCTATGTCTGACTTACACCTACAACAGCAAAGTTGCATAATTACAGCCCAGACCATATGGTCTGCAAAGCCAAATATTTACTACATAACCCTTTACAGAGAATGTTTGCCATCCCCCAGTGTAGGTTTCATTGCAGACATAAGAAAACTCACATCTGAATAAATGCGAGTTGGTGCTTTCTATTGGCTATAGAAAATTCACTTATTGACAGTTAAGAGTTAACTGAAGAACACCATGTTTTGCTTTGTTTTGTTTTCAATGCTGTTGTACAATATGGAAAGCTCAAATTAAAATAAGCAAGGAAGCAAAAGCATTTCTGCTCTTTTATAGGGTATGAAATTCAAAAGTATTCACCATGGGAGGATAGAGGGGCTTAGCCAGGCACCTTCATCTGGAAACTTTCTGAGTTCCCTTCTGAAGGGTCTTTGGCACAAGTCTGAAGGCCTGAATAATACATCTAGAAGTCTTTTATTCCACTGAAGGCTTTGGTATTCAGATCATTGTTATGATATACATTTTTTTATTTATCAATTTTATTTTTCCAAATTATTGTTGGGTTATTTTATCAGATTTGTTACAGAAGATTACCTATGTTGCCAGTCATGAATATTTAGATGTTTTTTTTTTTAGTTTTTTTGTTTATATAGTTTCTCATTGCCTTTTAAGATTTTTAATGTAAAGACACTATTTGGATTAGAAAAATGATTACAAATTTATTCAGTGAGAGTACTTAAACTTCTGGTTGAACATAAAAGTAGAAGCCTAATGATAATAAATCAAAGTATATGTTCCTCTTTTTGGTGGCATGGGTATTATTCTGATATACACACTTACAGAATTTAAATAGTCATGTCAACCATCATGTAAGCTTACCTGGAATATAAGCTTGCCTATGTAGTAGTGGGAAGGAAAGACATTATTTTTTTATGGACACAACAATCAACTAAAATATAACTATTGAATACCCATAGAGAATGCACTAATGAACTATCTAGTTGGCCAAAATTGCTTCTAGCAAGCAGATACAGTGATTGATTTTATAAGACTGTAAATTTCTGGAAATTATTTGCAAAGTCAGAATTCGTGCAGAAAGAGTCAGATTAGCTAGATTTTATTTAAGAGAAGATTTATTGAATGTAATCAAATATGAGAAACTGAAATTAACATAGTAAAATAGTTTCATTTTCCCTAGAACTCATCACAGGATTGCTTTTCACATCAAGAAAATGCCAATGTTTGTGGTGTGACTAACTAAGGTGAAATGGAGGGCAATTGGGAGCTTAGAGTTGGCAGCTTCCAGCCAGACTCTGTTCTTATTGCCTCATGCCCTGCCCAGCTACCCTGAGAGAGAGGAGGAGTCTGCTTGGCACACTGGCTGAGAAGCTGGCAGCTAAAGAAGTATCATTGATTGGAATGTATCTCATTCTGTATAATTTGTATCAAAAACTGAAAAGTAAAAATTTGAGTCTTAAAATATTCTCTAGTTACTTAACATGTGCACTCCTCATCCCCCAATTTATAGTGATACCTTCTTGAGAGCGCTGTTTATAGTCTTTTTTTAATGTACACAGCCCATTATGGGCAAAGAGAAGAGATTTATTTATTTATCTATGTATTTATTTATAATTCAAACACATTTGAAGTTTTTTCTCACTATATAAAGTCTGAAATAGACATAGCCCTAATTGATTAATGGTTCTTCCCCAAATGTTGATTTGGAAACTCAAGATTTATTTATTTCACTTATTTATTATTTATACTCTAGTTACTTCTCAAAAAGATTTGAGATGGTTATAATAATAGACATAATAGGAACATCATGTAATAATTTTTTAAAGCAAAAACAAAAACCATAATGTATATCAACATGATATTGTAAGTCCTAGAGCATTTCACATAGAATTCAGCTCTGAGTTCCCCGATAAAAGAGCTCAGGAAAGCAAGCAGCATCACCAGGCTTTGGCTATAGCTTATGGGCAGAATTGTCAGCATGTCTCTTAGGGTCATGGCAATGGTACATGAGGTCTGGGTCTAGTTGTATACAATATGAGATTCTACTCCTGGTATGGGCCCCTGGCCCATCTTCGCTCTCTCTTTAAGAGATGAACATAAGAGGACCTCTTTCATGCATAAAACTCAGTTTGCTAGTAGCCAGTGTCTTACTACCTTTTGGGTATTTATTTTGAGTTTCTGGGAAGAGCTGGGTAGGAAGCTTTGGGTCCATCTAATTAATCTTTTCCAGGTTGTTTGTCTCACTGTATGTCTGAACAAATAGAAAAGTGTGAAGAACATAAAATTCTCATCACACTAAAAACAAAAGAATAAGAGTTTATCAGAAGAGGTAAATTTTCTCTATGATTGGATACAAGACCATTTTATTACAAGTAGAAATACAATCTATACTCTCTGTGGTACCATTGTGGTCCAATTGTCACTGTGTAGGTAGAATCAAGTAAAATGTCCAGAATATAGATTTCCATAGAATATTTTATAATGTAATAGGCAAGTACTTTAATGATAGTTCTATTTAAGATACCACAGAAGTTAATTTTGTGTGTCAGCTTGACTGGGTTAGAGGATGGTCAGATAGTTAGAAAACATTATTTCTGGGTGTTCTGTGATGGCATTTCAAGAAGAGATTAGCATTTGAATCAGTAGACTGAGTAAGTATTTCTCTTACCAATGTAGGAGAGCATTACCAGTCTATTGAAGAAAAGAACAAAAAGGCAGAGGAAACATGCATTTGCTCTCTCTCCTTTAGATGGGACATCTATCATTTTCTGCCTTGGGATATTGGAGTTCTTGGTTCTTGGGTCTTTGGTCTCTGAACAAATTACCCCTTTGGTATTCTGGTTTTTCAGCTTGTAAATGGCATATGTTCAGACTTCTCAGCCTCCAAATTCCCCTACTGTATCTATATCTTTGTCTATATCTATATCGTAGGTGAATATATATACTAGATGAATATATATATAGTAGGTGAATATATATGTGTGTGTGTTTGTGAGTGTGTGTATATATATACATATACACATATATATAATGTTGTTCTGTTTCTCTAGTGAACTCTGCCTAATACAGATAAAAACTGTGATCATGGGGACCACTACCATTTCAAATTATGGTTCTGAGAGGAATTGCCATGCAGAAATGAATGCATAGCAATCTAGGGATGCAACTATCTGGTCTCTAACTTAATATATATACTTGAACCTAGATAACCTAGTACATCCTTGAGATTACTCATTTCAAACAGTAATTGTTTCTGAGACAGCATCATGTCGAGATCAATAAACTCTTATTCATCTTTTTTTGTTGTTGTTGTTGCAGTTTTTGGCCAGGGCTGGGTTTGAACCCATCACCTCTGGTATGTGGGGCCAGCGCCCTACTCCTTTGAGTCACAGGCGCCACCCAAGTCTTATTCATTCTTTAACCTAATATTCTTGTTAAAGTGATGTAGGAGGCAATTTGGACTTTTAGGTGCTGAATGAGTGACTAAAATCCAGGTACTTAGTATTATTAGATTAGATCAGGGATCAAAAACATTTTCTGTAAAGAGCCAGATAGTAAATATTTTAGGCTTTGTGAACAATATGTCTCTTTAAAAAATATTCAACTCTGCCCTTAGAACAGAAAGGAGGTAATGTGGGGCAACAGACAAGTCTGCTCTGCTTGCATTATTTGTTTTGATTCTGAAAACAATCGTAGGGGACATATACTGTATTACCATTTTGCACAGGAGGAAACACAGCAATAGGGCAACCAAAAATTTTAACACCCCTACAGAACTCATTGCAGTTGGATCTGACTTAATCAATTCCCTTGCCTAATACTTTTCTGTATTTATTCTCAAGTTAAAAATTATATCCCTCACTCTCATAGGGGTTTTGTCAACAGCTTGTCTTCTCCGCAGAAAACACTATATTAGTTCAAGAAAAGCCAATTGCTTGATGTCTTTCATTTTTTTTATTTTTAATGCCTTGCCTACATGTTTGACATTATAAAGGACTTTTTTGTTAGCTCATTTAGTTTCATGTGTGAGCTTTGAGGGACTTTTATCAATTTATTTCCATAACTATTTTTGCCCTTATAGGGCTAGATTGTTTTACTTTCCCATTTCTATTCCTGTCTTGCCTGGAGCTTTCACACAATTATTAACCAAACAGATCTGTTTTATAGAATCATTGTCAATCATCTGTGAACTCTTCATCCACTGATCAATCCCTTCCTCCCCAGATTGTCCTGACAGTAGCAGTCTCTAGAATAATCTGGCAGCAATCTCCAAGACTGTGTTCATAATAAAGCCTTTCTACCTCCTTTCTGTCTACTTCACCAGCTTCTCTCCTTCCTCCCTATAGCAACAAACAGGTTTGGGCAAGGGTTTAGGTGCCTGAGTTTCACCACAGGAACTTCCTCCTTATAATGCATATGAGGCATTAAAAACAATTGCCAAAGAAAACAATTCCAACAATTCATGAAGGAGAGAGAAAAGGAAGTGTTTTTCCAACACATCCAAAGGCTGGGAAAGAACACAGCTAGTTAAACTTAATTGCATGACTTCTACCTCCGTCTACATGGCACAGAACATAACAAACTAATTCTCTTACTGAGAATAACTGCCGATTCTGGTTTTCTCAAATATATACCTTTCTGGTTCCACTTCTCAGGAGAATAATTCTGCAGGTTTATAAAGAATATGCTAAGTGGTGGTAAACTGGGCTAGACTAGGCGGGGAGTGGGTATGGGTGGGCATGGGGACAGTGATTTTTTTTACAGTTATTTAAATTAATTTTTTATGGTGATTTTTTTTTTAATTTTCACATATACATGTGTTCATTAGGCATCCACTTTTTGCCTTCACAAATTTAAAAAGGCTTAAACTTTAACAACAATAATAGTGTTTAAGATAGGGACCAGAAACAAAAAAACCTCGCAAAAAACGAATGAAAACAAATACATTCAGAAAAGAAATCAGATGATTGCTGCAACAAAGTATTAAGCAATAATAATAATAGTAATGCAAAGAAAGTAACATTTACATTGTCAAATAAGAGTATGACTATTATAAAATGCTTTATCTATAAGATTTGGCATGATCTATTTTTTGAAATTATCTTTCATCTTTATTTATAAACATTAGTTGTCTACTCTTTGATACTTTGGGAAAAAACAATAAGTAGTTAATTGATGACTCCCTACTGACCCTCAGGCTCAAAGCATTCTATAATAAGCATTCTATAAATTTAATTTTTAATTAGAATCATAACTGTATACATTTATAGGGTATAGGGTACAATGTGATGATGTGATATACAACATGGAATGCTTAACTCAAACTGATGAACATATCCATCACCTCACTTACTTATTTTTCATGGCAAAACATTTAAAATTTACTCTTAGTTTGAAATACAACCTTGCATTGTGAACATTAGGTGAGATTTATTTTTATAGATTTGATTACTTCTGCTTTCAGTCCAATTTCCCCTTCCATTCAGAGGTCCCAGCCCCTCCATTCCTAGAGATTTCTAGATTCCATTTTTAAATTAACTGGTTTCCTTTATTCTTCCCTTTGGAAACACAAATTTCAGCTTTATCATCAGCCAAGTCTGCTTCCACTTGTTGTCTTCTGTTGAACTCTGACATCATTTTCTATTCTGCTCTCCTGGGTTTCACTGTCCTTGTAGATTCAAAGCTTTTACATTTTCTTGCTGTTGTTTCAGTAGGATCTCAGAAGGGAGTGAGCACACATGGTTTAAGCTATCATTTTTCCCTAAAAGTCTCTACTTCTATTTTTATTTTATTAAAATGATCCTCTAAGTAGACTCTATTTTGTTTGTCTTTCTGTTTGTTACAATATGAAAGCTAGATGTTCTTTAAATGTTGTTATAAACATTACTAGCATGAAAATTACCATAGCATTTCTAGACATTTCATATATAAAATTAGAAAATGAGTACTTTTTTGCTATTTTCAATAATTTTCCATATTTTAATTAAAGCATGTGGATTTTAGATACTGATGATAATGATGGTTTCTGCGGTCATGACAGGTTTATCTGTTTCATTCACATATGAAATCCCTACTTTTTCCATGGGCTCCCTAAGGCAATGCCTTTTAAATCTCTTTTATTCAATAATACATGTTTCTTTGTCCATCCGTTAATTCGCCTTGCAATGTTTTCTGTAGTCTAAATTTTCCTGTTTTCTGTATTCTCAATATATTGGTAGTTAGAATGGATTGAACTGACTGAGTTGAAGTTTTGGAAAAGTAACTCACGTGTGCTATTGTAGTCTTCTATCAGGAGGTACCCGTCTGGTTGTCACATTTTAATGATGCTAACCAATGTTGATGACTATTGTCTTGATTCAGTAGGGGTTGAAAATGGTGATATTTCAAGTCTGTAATTCCTTTCTAATTTATTGGTGAGAATACTTCTACTATAGCTAAAACTTCCCTTATTGAATAGTTATTTCAGTTGTGAAATTTGAGTGGGAAGGGTAGGATAAATACCTGTGAGGCACTGAAGCTGGCATCTCCCTGCCACCCAATTCATGTGTTCACCCTAACCCTCCATGTTATAGCATTAGAAGGTGAAGCATGAAGTAATTAGAGCATGAGGGTGGAACTTCCATGAATGGATTAGGGTCCCTATACAAGGGAGCCCTCATCTTCTTTCTACCATGTGAGGATATAATGAGCAATCTGCAAACTGGAAGGGGATGCTCTAGAAATGGACCAGGCTGGCATCCTGGTCTTGGGCATCTAGTCTTCAGAGATATGATGAGTAAATTTCTGTCATTTGTAAGCCACCCAGTCTATGGCACTTTGTTATAGCAGCATAAATTGACTAAGTCAGTAGTTAATTCTTTCCCTTCCTTCATTGATTTTAAAGCAAATGAACTAGTTCACTATAGCAGCATCCACCAATGAACAGTTGGTAGGTTTAGTTGTTGTTTTCTGTGTTAGTATTTTTATTCATTCATGGATTTAAGCATGCTTGGTGTATTTAAATACATTAAAGTTGTTGTCCTTATAAAATTATCCTATCTTTGGTCAGTGCAAGCCTCTTTAAGTTACATCATAGTAATGTTTGGTCATTGCCTGGCTATCTGTTATGACAAGATGCTTCAGGTTCATCCTGTGTATTTCCTGCCAGGGACTTAGAATCAGTCATAATTTCAAGGATTCCTTGTTACTTTTAGTGGAAAGAGTATTTGGAAGACAATTTGAGAATTCTACTATTGGGTATGCCATAATCTATAGGTCTTTTTAATGGACAGAATGAAGAAATATGTTTTAAGAAAAAATATATATCATGATGTTGTGCGGCTTCCAATGAAAATTTATATATTTCCAGTTTTTGTGAAACTCTTACATCTGTATTTACTTTTTTCCACATCAAGGTTTTTATTTCTAATGAAACTTGGAATTACAAGCTTTGAATATCATGAAATTGTTCATTGGCTAAATCCTACTACACATACCACCACACACATACGTGGACAGACAGCAACACAGTAGACTCAGAACAGCAATACCGATACTGCTTCAAATCATATGATTATAGGTCAGGCTTCCTAGAAACAAAACCAGAGATGGAGAATTATTTTTTATGATTTATTAAGGACTCATTCAGGAAAAAGCTGCAAAACAGAACAGAGCAGAGAAAGAAACCAGACAAAAGTACGTTTTTCTGGGAAGTCATGCCTTAGCCTGGTTCTATGAGTGCTCTGGAGCATGAATTGCACCATAGAACCTGTCTCTCCCAGAAGGAGGCAAGGGTGGCTATATTAATTAGTCTATTTGCATTGCTGTAAAGGAATACTTGAGACAGGATAATTTATAAAGAAAAAAGGTTGATTTGGCTTATAGTTCTGCAGGCTGTACAAGAAGAATCACACTAGCCTCTGCTTCTGCTGGGGGGGCTTCAGGAAGCTTTAAATCCATACAGAAGGTGAAGGGGGAACAGAAATGTCACAAGCCAAGAGAAGGAGCAAGAGAGGAAGGGAGCTAGAGAGGAGGGGATGCCTAAGTTCTTCTAAACAATCAGCTCTGTGGGAACTACTAGGAGGGAAACTCACTCATGACTGCAGGGAGAGCACCAAGACGGATCTGGACCCATGAATGCCACCCGTTCAGCCTCCCACCTCCAACATTGGCAATCAGATTTCAACATGATATTTGGAGGAGAAAGAGGTTAAGCTATTACACCCATTTGTAGCCCATGGCTATAGGCCAACCCTAATGGGAATAGGTGCATAAATTATTCCAAAGCATTTCTGGGTAAGATGGCTCCCATCAGCAAAGGGCAATAATTTTCTGCAGAAAGCCAGAGATAGGAGCCATTAATAGCCCAAACTCCCAGCAGCTGGAATATGATTACTGTGGCCTAGTAAATGGAATCTGGGCGGCATGCCAACAGTATCTGTAGAATCCACCCTTTGCACCACTCAAATCTATTTGCTCTCTTATTAAGTTTTCTCTGTCCACTGACAGGTTCTCTAAGATTTTAGTTGGCTCCAATTTCTGCAGAGCTTTTACAAGATAAAAACTAAATGTGAAGAAAATGCAGTGCCCACTACTGAAGTTGTTTCCAAGAAAATTATTTTACCCATCCCCTCAAACATTTATCATTTTTTTGTGGTGAGAACATTTGAAATCCACTTGTTTAGCTATTTTGAAATATACAATAAATTATTATTAATTGTAATCACTGTGCTGTGCAGTATACAGTGGGATACTATTCAATCTTTACAAAAAAAAAAAAAAAAAAAAAACTCCCAGGAAATTCTGTTTTTGTGACAACATGAATAAAGCCAGAGGACATTATGTTAAGTGAAGTGAGCCGAGCATTCCAATACTGTGAGATCTCACGTATATGTGGAATTGCACGGATATTATTGACACTTCTCATCCTTTTTCTCTCTCCCTTATACCAGATTGCATTATCCTCAGCTAGCACTTGTTATGGTGCAGCTGGCTTTCCTGGTTGTATAAACCAGACCCTTATTATAGCTGAACCTCTGGTCATCGTGCCCTCACTCAGGCTGTGGTTGCTAGACTTGCCTGTTTACAACGAAAAGTGAGCATGCAAGCACAAAAAGGTGCCCAGTAAATCACATGAGTATGTTACCTCTGCTCACCAAACTCCCCTTAGTAAGCAATAACTCAATATCTCATGGCAATCCTGGTTACTGAACACTGCCAGGATGGCAACATTTTGACAGTTGATCTCTGATCAAGAGGAGTCCAATGTGGCCAGGCAGTTGCTATAGCTTTTTTTCTCTTTCCCAGGGTATTGTTTCTAAGCAGATGTCTCAGTCATACCTTCAAATAGTCAGTCCACTGTCTAATAGGCAAGTCGTTTCCAGAGAGATAGTATAATAGTAAGTAATAGGCCATAGTGGATTGCATAGTTGCTGTCCACAGATGCTCATCTTTGGATGAAAAGCAGGTCCTTAGGTCTAAGGAATTACTTAGTAGGATCCCATGTTAGTAGTTCAGACATTGTGAGTTTTGAGAGACAATTATAGGAGGGAAAGGCAAAACTATATCCAAATTGCCTGCCAACCTTCACCAGGATGAATTTTGTATTTCTAGGAAGAAAGTGGTTGAGTCTAATTGACTTGTCACCAAGTAGCTGAGAATTATTTGATTTCTTCAGGGAGTGACCATACCAGAGGGCTTCAACATCAGTCTTTGCTTTGGAAAGTTGGACATCCAGAGGTAATAGTTAGATCAGGCATGGTGAGACAAGTATCACTGAGGAACTGACTTTTTTAATTTAAATTTTCAAATATTTAATTATTTGAAATGTAAACCTAAGTGCTCACATGTGCCTGACTGCTACCATTTTGGACAACACAATTGTTCACAATGCTCTGGAGTACACTCTACAATAAGTAAAAAGAACAAGATAGATAAAAGTATGCTTTTAATATGCTACTATTAAGTAGGATAGTAAAACATAACATTAAAATAAAAGTTTCCTGTAAGAGAAGAGAAAAATTGGGTTGGAAGGAATAGAAATAGAAGTAATTCTTTTGAATGCATCTTTTTTTTAGGTTTGACTTTGTAAATATGTAATTATAATCATATATTATAATTAAACTTTAAAATAATTATTAAAAATTAGAATATAATATGAGATAAATAAGCAATTATATATCTTGGTGGGACACAACCACCATTCATATAAAAACATTCCCATGATCATAAAATACAATAACTTGACAATAAAACAGTGTTGTAATAGTTATACATATTTTCAGTGGTAGTGTTGGCATCGTTAGTCTCAATGAATTTGTGTGTGATGTAAGATTTAAAATTTTGGTTAGGTATTAAAAGTCAAAGTTCTGGGCATGAAAGCATAAAAATAAGCATGTAAGATTAATGATGATAAGAAACAACTGTGTATTTTAGTGTTTAAATGATAAGTATCAGTATGATATAATGATAATTTTTGTCTTTAAAAGTATATATATTTTTATAATATATAAAATAACATGAATTTATAATATATGAGTTTACTATATTTATTATATGCATTATATAATATAATATATATGTGTATGATACATATGTGTGTGTGTGAACCTTCCCTAGTTCTGCTCATCAATAAAGCCTAGGAACAAGGACAAATTCAATAGCAACAAGCATGACTAGCATCCAGGTTGTGGTCTCTATATATCATTTTCTACTGAGAAAAAAAAAAAGGCCTCCCTGGAGGAATGGCTGCTTCTAGGTCTGGGGCTAGGAAAATACAAAGTGAGTCTCTAGAATGTCTTGTTACACCAGAAAGAAAGGCTGCTGTCAAACACTACAATAATTCTGTCAAAAGAATGCAAAATCCAGCTTGAATAGACACCACTAACCAACATTAGAACAATAATGGTAATCACTAGAATTGCTTAAAATACATTAAATACACATCATACATTGCATAATGATGAGGGTATATTCTGAGAAATGCACCATTAGGTGATTTTGTTCATGTGTGAACATTGTAGAGTGCACTTACACAAACCTAGATGGGGTAGCCTACTGCACTCCTGGGTTATATGGTATAGCCTGTTGCTCAGAGGCTACAAACCTGCACAGTATGTTACTGTACTCAATACTGTAGGCAATTGTAACACCGTGGTATTTCTGTACCCAAACATAGCTAAACATAGAAAAAGTACAGTAAAAAATGTTATAAAGAAAAAAAAAATGACATACATTGCTCTATGACCTTACGATGGCTATGATGTCACCACACGATAGGAATTTTTCAGCTTCATTATAATCTTATGGAACCACCCCTTATATATGCAGACTGTTCTTAACTGAAATGTTGTTACACAGCTATGACTCTATTTAAATCTATGAGTCCATAATGATGTTAAAAATCTTTTTGATCATTGCTGGAGGTACTCAGGAAACAACTCTGCATTTAGAAAATGATAAATAAACGGGAAGACTCAAGTGCTTATCTAACCTTTACTAATCAAATTATTAGCTGGGTGTTGTTGATGAGGGGAAATTGCCACTAAAAAAATATCTTCCAGTAAGTAGAAATAATAGAAAATAATTTTGCAACTCCTAAGGAACAATTGATTCAGGCAATGGATCATTGATGGCCATTATCATTACAAAAAAGAGAACCTGGCAAGTCAGTAAGTACAGAAGTCTCCCCTTATTTGAGGTTGTGCTTTCTGTGATTTCAATTACCAGCAGTCTAGGGCAGCCTGAAAATATACAGTACATGTATAGGAAGATATTTTGAGAAAGAGAGACCACATTCACATAACTTTCATTCTGTAGATGGTTAAAATTACATTATTTTCTTATTACTTATTTTTGTTAAACTCTTACCAAACTTAATTTATAAATTAAACTTTATCATATATATGTATGTATAGGAAGAAATATGGTATATATGGGGTTTGGTACTATTCACATTTTCTACTGGGAGTCTTGAATGTATCCCTTCCAGATTACAGGGACAATTGTACCTACTTTTAGAACTTTTGGAAGTATGCAACACCACCTATGAAACAGTTTTAGAGGAAAAAGAAAGAAAAAAGGGGGGGGGGGAAGAGGGAAAAAAGAAAAAGGAGAAAAAAGAGACTCTTTGCCTTGTGAAGCCAGTGCATCACTTTTGGGTATTTCTATAAGATGAATGTTGGTTTTCTTCTAATTATCCCAGAGCTCTCTGAGAGAGTGATCTGTTTTTGCCCTCCATTTCTCTTCCTCTTTGAGAGTTTGGGAGCGTTCAAAAACTTTGTCTTCAATGTCAGAAATCCTTTCTTTTGCTTGGTCCATTCTGGTACTGAGGGATTCTACTGTGTTTCTCAGATCTTTGAGGGATGCAACTTCTTGTCTCAATGTGTCAAAATCTTTGGTCATTTGGTCTTTGAATTTGTTGAATTCTTTAGATATCTTTTGGGTTACTGCTTGGAGTTCTAATTCAATCTTTTTTTGCTATCCAGATTCTGAATTTGATTTCTGACATCTCAGTTATTTGTTTGTGCATGGGGTCTTATGCTATGTCTGCCCCATTGATCCTTGGGGGAGTTGATCTACTCTGATTATTCATATTGCCAGAGTTTTTCTGTTGATTTTGCCTCATGATTTGTTTTTCACTGTTGCCTCTGGCCATCCTCAGAGTTGGGGAGGTGTCTCTCCAATATTAGACTCCAGTGGGATCATTCTATTGTCGCTGGGTCTTTGTAGGGAATGACCCTGTGTAGTTTCTCTGGGCTGCTCCAGCTAGGGAGAACTGGTTGTGGAAGCAGCTCCAGCGTGTGACACACCCGGATCCAGCAACAGGGTGGGGGGTGGTGTTCACGGTTCTGGGAGTGCCTTGCATCCAGTGACTTTGGCATAGACAGCCCAAGGCTTTAGCAGTCTCTGGTCAGGAGAAGGGCTTTGCACAGAGGCTGGGAGGGTTCCAGAGGGCACTGGCTACCAGTATCCCTAGTCAGACAACCGGGCCAGTGTGGAGGCTGGGAGGACACAGGAGGGTGAAGACAGGGTTGTGCGGCTCCCGCAGTTCCTGGTCAGGGCCTGCAGAAACCCGGTTGGTGCAGAGTCGTGGCATAGCTCTTATGGAGGTCCAGGCAGCACCAAGCCCAGAAGCTTGAGGTTGCTATGAGCTGTGATACCACGGCACTCTACCCAGGGCAACAGCCCAAAGCTCCAGTGTGCCAAGACTGTCTCACTCTGTCCCTAAGGCTTAAGGCTGTAAGGCAACTCAGTTTCCACCTTTAGGCTGCTCATTCACTAGGTTACTAGGTCCTGCCCAATCCTTGCTCTGCAACCCTGAGGGTGGAGCTTGCTGGGGCAGTTCTCTCAATGACTCCCTATAGCCCAGCTCAGCGGCTCTGTCTGGGGCCCCAGACAATGCCCAAAGTTCTCTGCACTCCTGCTCAAGCTCTCCAAGGCAGTTCAACTGAGTGCCAAGTCCAAAAACACCAAAACAGTTCACAGGTAAGGCCTTTCCAGTTTGCAGTCTCACTGCTGCTTGTACTTACGGTTGCCGGTGGGATTAGGTCGATCGAACACACACAACCACTTGCCAGTTTTTTTCTGTTTTTGTCCTCCTCTTGGGGTCCAGAAGTCCCTTGCTGACTCCCATGCCTAGTTGCAGGGAAGCTGTTACTCGGCTGCCATCTTTAATCTCTCCTCTCTCAAGTTTCCGATTTTCTGATATTCTTGTAGAAATGCTGTAATTTTAAGTTTCTATGAAATTAACCTTTCATGTTTCAGCCTCTGTGATTGGGAGTATGAGGCTGCAGACCATGGTGCACACAGTGTACATGAAGCAGCAAGAAATGGGGTTTAACTTTGCACTGCTCCAGCACTTCCTCCCCTCTCTTTTAGCCTCTCATAGTGGCTTCACTGCTCTTTTGTGGAGTTTATCTCCTGAACTCTCACCTCTTGATGAGAGTAACCAAGCCTTGAATCTTTCATGCTGTGGGAGGGAGAGTTCTCTCCAGCTTGTGCGACCTACTATACCTTTCTGAACATCAATTGCCTCGTTGTGTTTTCAGTAGAGACAGGGTCTTGTTTTTGCTCAAGCTGGTCTCAAACTCATGAGCTCAAGCAATCCCAGTTCACAGGTTCGAGACCAGCGTGAGCCAGAGTGAGACCTGTTCTCTAAAAAATATCCAGGTGTGTGGCAGGCACATGTAGTGCCAGCTACTTGGGAGGCTGAGGCAAGAGAATCACTTAAGCCCAATAATTGGAGATTGCTGTGAGCTGTGACACCACAGCACTCTACTGGGGGTGACAAAGTAAGACTATGTCAAAAAAAAGAAAAAAGAAAAATATTAAATGTCATTAATTAAATTATTTTCAACAGAAATTTAAAGCACAATTTATTAATAAATATATTCTTTTCGTACTCTCTTTTTTTTTTAGATTTATTTATTTTTATTGTTAAATCATAGCTGTGTACATTAGTGCAATCAAGGGGTACAATGTGTGGATTTCATATACAATCTGAAATATTCTCATCAAACTGTTCAACGTAGCCTTCATGGCATCAAACTGTTCAACGTAGCCTTCATGGCATTTTCTTAGTTACTGTACGTAGGCATTTGTTTTCTGCATTTAGTAAGTTTTGCCTGTACCGTACATGGCCGATGCACCGTACATGTGGCTCCACCCATTACCCTCCCTCCACCCTAACCTCCCCCTACCCTTCCCCTTCCTTGGCCCTTTCCTCATAGTCTTATGCTATAGTTGGGTTATAGCCTTCATGTGAAATCTATAATTTAGCTTCATAGTAGGGCTGAGTACATTGGATACTTTTTCTTCCATTCCTGAGATACTTTGCTAAGAAGAATATGTTCCAGCTCCATCCATATAAAAATGAAAGAGATCAAAACAGCATGGTACTGGCACAAAAGCAGAGAAGTAGATGTCTGGAACAGATAGAGAGCCAAGAGATGAATCCAGCTACTTACCATTATTTGATCTTTGACAAGCCAATTAAAAACATTCATTGGGGAAAAGATTTCCTATTTAACAAATGGTGTTGGGTGAACTGGCTGGCATCCTGTAGAAGATTAAAACTGGACCCACACCTTTCATCATTAACAAAGATAGACTCTCACTGGATAAAATATTTAAACTTAAGACATGAAACTATAAAAATACTTGAAGAAAGTTCAGGGAAAACTCTTGAAGGAATCAGCCTGGGTGAATATTTTATGAGGAGGCCTCCCCAGACAATTGAAGCAGTATCAAAAATACACTACTGGGACCTGATCAAACTAAAAAACTTCTGCACAGCCAAGAACATAGTAAGTAAAGCAAGCAGACAGCCCTCAGAATGGGAGAAAATATTTGCAGGTTATACCTCCGATAAAGGTCTAATAACTAGAATCCACAGAGAACTTAAACGTATTAGCAAGAAAAGAATACGTGACCTCCGTCTCAGGGTGGGCAAAGGACTTGAAGAGAAACTTCTCTAAAGAAGACAGATGCACAATCTACAAACACATGAAAAAAAGCTCATCATCCTTAATCATCAAAGAAACGCAAATTAAAACTCTTTGAGATATCACCTAACCCCAGTAAGAGTAGTCCACATAACAAACTGCCAGGGATGTTGGCATGGATGTGGAGGAAAGGGCACACTTCTACACTTCTGGTGGGAATGCACACTAATACATTCCTTCTGGAAGGATGTTTGGAGAATACTTTGACCAAAAGTATTTTAGAGACCTAAAAATAGACC
>CAUYPK010066167.1:0-15109 GCA_963574355.1 Loris lydekkerianus | reverse complement strand
CAATGTACTCAGCCCTACTATGAAGGTAAACTATAGCTTTCAAATGAAGGCTATAACCCAACTATACCACAAGACTATGAGGAAAGGACCAAGGAAGGGGAAGGGAGGGGGGAGGTTTGGGTGGAGGGAGGGTGATGGGTTGGGCCACATCTATGGTGCATATTTTTATCTATAATAAAAAAAAGTTTGTGAAATAGGGGATAGAAAAACAATAGAAAAAATTAAAACCAAAAGTTTTATTTTTTAAAATATCAACAATGTTGACAAATCTTTACTTAGGCTAACACAGGGAACAAAAAGGGGAAGACTCAAATAAGTAAAACCAGAAATAGAAAAACATGGTGATATAGTATCAATCTTAAAGCAATAGAAACAATTATAAGAGAATATTGCCAACAAATGCAAACCAACAAATTAGATAACCACTTGCCTGAAAAATTTTCAGTCTAGGGGCAGCACCTGTGGCTCTGTGGGTAGGATGCCAGCCCCATAACTGAGGGTGGCGGGTTTGAACCCAGCCCTGGCCAAACTGCAACAACAACAAATAATAGCTGGATTTTGTGGCAGGCGCCTATAGTCCCAGCTACTTGGGAGGCTGAGGCAAGAGAATCGCCTAAGTCCAAGAGCTCACAGGTTGCTGTGAGCTGTGACGCTACAGCACTCTACCAAGGGCAACATAGTGAGACTCTGTATCAAAAAAAAAAGTTCAGGATAATCAATCACTGTCTAAACAATCTTTCCTTTTAATAACTTATAAGGAAAATATAGTGTATTAACTGCCAAAGAATCATACTTTAAGGTATGTATATCCTTTAAATATCTAGGATGAAGTCAAAATGATGTGCTTAGGAAAACTTAGGTATATTACAGATATGAGTTAGGTCAAGCATTTTATATATTATTTGATTCTCACAAAAGCTTTATGATATTTTATTGATACTTAAGTACTCTTATTTATGCTTTGTTAATAAAACCTACTGATTGCTATTACAAAATAAAGGGAATGAAAAAAATCTCCCTGCTACTCCAGAACCTGATCTTTCTGAGCCAAAACTTGATCCAAACTCATTTACAAGTGAATTTAAAAACTATCACTTGAGTCACCATTGAGCCCTGCACTCCTGTCATGACCCATATTCAACACCTGACATGGTATTACTCTTCTAACTTTAAAATATCTTTGTCCTAAGACATTTACATTCCACTTTCCCAAGAAGGCTATGTTAAGCAGTGTGATGAAAATGTGTCAAATGGTCTATGAAACTAGTGTATGGTGCCCCATGATCACATTAATGTACACAGCTATGATTTAATAAAAAAATAAAATAAAATAAAATATTTTATAGCTTGGCAAAAAATAAAATAAAATAAAATATCTTTGTCTTAAATATCTGTGGAATCCAATTCACTCATCAACACAAATGGAACATCAGTGGTTGAGGACCTAATTATATCCTGCACAGACAATAACAGTATGTTTCTTACTGTATCAAAGATTGATCTTTAAGAAATGCAGATTAAAACCTTTGACACTCTCAAAATTCTTCAGTGATTCCTCATTATCTTAAAGATGAAATTTCATTCCTTTGCACTCTGTATCCTTGCTGTGATGATCTAGCTACTGCCCAACTCTTTCTATTAAGGTTTTACCACTATCCTGCCAGAACTTCATATTCCAGTCTTACTCAGATACAAATTCCCTGTGTCACACACTATCACTCAACATGCTATTTTCTACTGTTAAACTCTCTTATCTTTTTTTTTTTTTTTTTAACATACTGGCCTTTAAAATTCTGTTCATGCTACCTCTTAAAAAACTTCCTTGTACACCTCTCCATCACCACTCCACACCAGTAAGAGTTGAGTAAACCTTCCATGTCCTTTTCAAAATAGCAGTCTATGATTATATTTATGAGAGGATTTATTACACATGGTTCGTTTTGGCTATACTCGTTAGGGGATTAATTTATAACTCTTTGCCTGAGACAGTGGTAGGATGATTTTCAGATTTTGATGTCTGAATGTGTGATTTTTCTCTATTCTAAACTGCCTTGAAAGAGGCTAACTTTATTAAATATGCGCGCAAGGTAATTTGCGCTGTAACAACAATGATCGATGGATCATTTTGCCTTCTTAGGAGAGAGTTGCTTCCCTGAACTAAAAAAAAGAAATGCAGTTAAGCCATAGGACATTTTTTTTTTCCTTATAGCAGTTAATAAAGTAGTAGTCACTATCTTCATCAGCTTAAATGAGGAACATTTTACAGGGCTAAGTCCAGAAGAGTCTATTTAGATTGGTGAGGGAATTCAATAGCCACAGCAACACATCCCTCAGTATAATACAAAGCCTAATGTTTTCTAGACAGATGTCTTCTGAAAATAACCAGAATTCCAATTAGTTTTCTTAGTACTGAGCAGCAGAATTCAGAACTGGCTGGTTTAAGCACAGAAGAAATTTCCCAAAGGGTACTGTTATCTTACAGAATTGCAAAAGAGGCTTAGTGCCAGGCTTAAGGTTTTATACTTAGTAGCACAACCCAAATCATACTTTCCTGGTGTCTGGTGTGCACTAGATATGACAATGTACATGATCAACACTTCTAGGGATCGGGTGTCATTATAAAGTGTTTTCTGGTGCTTAGCTTTCCTAAATCCTGTCTCAATGTCCATCCAAATGACGTTGATTGGTCAAACCTGGGTTTTGGGATCTGTCTTCCTGTGCTAACAGCAGTGAGTCTCAGAAAATGCTTTGGTTTTGGAAAGTAAGCACTTCCTCTAGTGAAATTCGTGGTGTTTAAATTTTTGCAAACATTAAGTTGTTGGGTGGTTTAAAACTGGTGTATATCTACAATGTACCTTTCTATCTCATAAAAGAACTCTATTATTCATGCAGAAATACTTATGTGGCGATCCCTGTGATATAAAATTTAGGCACTTGATCATTTTTAATTCCCAAAGAACTTTCCAAAGAAGACTGTATTAGACAGATGATAACCATTTTATAGAAGAAGATTGTGTGACTCTCTCCAAAGTCAAAAAACTCATAAGTGATTGAGTCTGGAATGTATTTCACTGAAACCAGCATTTGCACCAACATACTACTTATCCCATGAAACACTGGGTCCCTCAGAGAAAGAATCCAGACTCAGAAATATTTCTTCCATGTTTTAAAAGGCAAAAGACTAGGTATCCCCCACCCCCATTTTTTTAAGTGAACAGCATAGCTTTGAAGATATATGGTGTTACCTTTTTTCTGAAGACAACATTAGCCACATATAAAAAATGCTTTTCTCAAAGAAAATACTAAGCTGTGGTTGAAGAGGAAGGAGAATCTCAGAGGTGATGCTTGAACTTTATTTCCCTCTTAACAATATTATTGACTATAAGACTAAGTTTGTATATTTTAAAAGTATTTTTTTATTTAATGCCTTAAATCCGTGCTTATTTAAAAGGATATAGATGATATTTTGACACATGCATACAATGTGTAATAATTAAATCATAGTTTTTAGAGTGTCTATCACCTTAAACATTTATCATTATATTAGGGAACATTTCAAATATTCTCTTTCACCTATTATAAAATATACATTATTAACTTCAGTCACCCTACTATGCTATAGAACATTAGAACTTATTCATTTTATTTAACTGAACACTTGAACCCATTATGTACACTCTGTTCATTTCTTCTCACAATGTCCTTCCCAGCCTCTTGTATGAGTTTGTATATTTGTATGAAATGAGAGCTGATCTCTCTTGCTCCCTGAGCAGTTTTGTGGCAAAGACTTGAAAATTGATTTTCCATTATTTCATTTTTTCCAAACTTTCTTTTCTTTTGCATGAAGAAAAATTCCCTCTTTCTAATAAAGTTTCTAAACAAAGTTATGAAATCATCATATAACTTTGCTCTATCCAATAACGTATAGCTTTAGCTTACCACCAAATATAGTTAAAGGTGGATGAAATAAATTTTTTTTTGACAAAAACCTTTTGAGTTACTCTACACTGATGTCTTTCTCTCAGTTTGACCATCTACTCTATAAATCATTTATTTTGACACATCTTTCTTCAAACGATATCTAGATTTTGACCACTTGCTATTACCCCATCTGCCATCAATCTGGTTCAAACTTCTCATCTCCTGCCTACGTTATTTTAAGAGCCTCCTACCTGGTTCCCGCATTTGTCTCTTATCCCCCCATGTACACAATGAACATTGCACCCAGAGTAATGCTATTAAACCATAAAAAATATTGTGCCAGTTCTTTGCTCAAAACTTTTCAAATGGCTTTTCATCACAATTAGAAACAAAGACAAAATCTCTTCTGTGACATACAAAACCTTATCACCTAAGCCACCCTGTTACCTGTGACCTTTTCTGTTATGGGGCTTGTTCACATAACTCCAGATATATTGGATTTATGATCCAACTCAGCATTCATTCCTCCAACCCCAGTGCTTGGAACTTGCTTATTCCTATTCTCCAGAATGCTTTCCTTGTGCGAAACGTACCTGGCTCCCTCATTTCTTTCAGTGGCTTACTCAAAATGCATCTTCTCAGGGAGAAAAATCCTTGGATTTGTATTTAAAATTTAAATTTCCGGTAGAGTTTCCAGATTTAACAAGGAAAAAAAAAAGTTGGAGAACAAACTTTTAATTTCAGATAAACAATGTCTACTACTAATATAAGTTTATCATGATATTACATAAACATATTCTAAAAAATGTGCTGTTTACAAAAAGCTCAACATTGTCATCACATGTTTCATCTGATTCCTACTGCCTTTCTCTGTTTTGTGGTTTTTTTAGTCCTTATCACTATCTAACATAGAATACCTTTTATATATAATTTACCACTTATCCCCTAGAATAGAAGCTTTTATATAGCAGGTTTTTAACTAATGTCTTAACTATACAACACCAGTGTTTACAGAAGTATCTGTTCGTGTGTTTACCAAAAGAATGTATATCCAAGTGATTAAAGGAAGATATAAGATGTCCATTTTATGCAAGGTACCTGATAAAGTGTTTAATATATATTACCAAATTTCATTTTGGCAATTGCCTTTGAGATAGAAACTATTACCTTGTTTCCCTGAAAATAAGACATCCTCCGAAAATAAGACCTTACAGGAAAGCTAAGACGTCCCCTGAAAATAAGACCTAGCACATCTTTGGGACCAAAACGTAATATAAGACACTGTCTTATTTTTGGGGAAACAGGGTAGATTTCCATTTCTAAACTTAGGATTCTAAGTTTCACAGTATATGTCTGCCTTTTATTTTTCTCAAATTATTTATTTATTTATTTATTTATTTGAGACAGTGTCTCACTTTGTCACTCTCAGTAGAGTGCTGTAATGTCACAGCTCACAGCAACTTCCTGCTCTTGAGCTTAGGTGTTTCTCTTGCCTCAGCCTCCCAAGTAGCTGGGACTATAAGCACCCACCACAACACCCGGCTATTTTTTTGTTGTTGCAGTGTGGCTGGGCCCAGGTTCGAATGTGCCACCACTGTTATATGGGGCCGGTGTCCTATTCACTGAGCCACAGGCACCACCATATTTTTCTCAAATTTAAATGATAAAGCTAGAATTCAAAACATAAACATATTATTTCTAACATCAGATCCCATGTTTTATTTTTCAAATATGACATGAAAATTATTCATTTCCAAATCTGTAATAAAGTTGACTTGATATAATTTATTCTTTTTCTTTTGGAGATAGATAATAAAAGATTTCAGGTTATTTTCTTAATGGAGTTGAACCTCCATAGCTGACCACCTCCCTGCCTTGAACACCTCCTTAATTTGACCTAATTGAATGGCCATTCACCACATGTACATATCAGTACAGTAGGCCTAGTTCCTTATGCTGGGCACCTCTCTATGGTGATGAATTTGTTACAGTCCCTTGGGGAGTCAACTTAGAGAGTTTCCACTGCATTTTGCAAACTTCAATCTGAAATTTATAAGAATGTGGTTTATGCCTAAAATGTCCTTGTGTATATTTAATTTTGCTAGTTAAGATTTCCACAGACTAAGCTAATTTTTTTTTAATATTACAACTTAACATATTTTTAGAATGTAACTTAAACTAATTTTATGAACTTAACATCCAGAAGTAATATCAAAAGGGTGTGTATTTCTAAATGAAATGACTATTTGATTTATAATATCAAAGTACAAGAGAATCCTTTCTTATGCAGATTTCTAAATAATTGTCTGGCTCATGCCTGTGGCTCAAGCTGCTAAGGCACCAGCCACATACACCTGAGCTGGCGGGTTCAAATACTGCCTGGGCCCGTCAAAAACAAAGACGGCTGTAACCAAAAAATAGCCGGGCGTTGTGGAAGATGTCTGTAGTCCCAGATACTTGGGAGGTAGAGGCAGGAGAATCGCTTGAGCCCAGGAGTTGGAGGTTGCTGTGAGCTGTGATGCCATAGCACTCTACCCAGGGCAACAGCTTGAGGCTCTGTCTCAAAAAAAATAAATAAATAAATAAAAATAAAAAAATAAGCTGGCTGGTTTGAATCTAAATAAATTAATTGTTTTCTGAGAGTTCCAAATTCCAAAGCTTAAGTTGGGGCTATATTTTTAATATTATGATTTATACAAATAGCAGCAAATACTGAATACTCTAAAAGTATATGTTTAAGCAGAGAGATAATATTCTAGGGTAGAAAGGGAATGAAGTTTTCAGTACTGTCTCATGATGTGTTATCAAAAACACATATCTGATACATCCATACCTACATGCATGAATATTATTTAGAGATGGAATTGAGAGCATTATCATGTCACCATGCTTGGTTTAAGCCTATTTGATGCACCATTGACTCAAAATATGGTTATTGAAATATAAAATAAGGCATGTATTTCATCCTAACTCACAGTACAAAAGAAGGACAGCTTCCAAATTCACACAAAGTAAAACATCACAGTCATAGCATTCCCTACTGTTTACCAAAAGACATTTTGATAGTTGTATCCCCTTTGTGAAGGAAAGCCCTGTAACAATTTATTAATAAGGCAATGAATTGATGATAGAAATTTTTAAAAACAAACAAAACAAAACAGGAGTAAAATAAAATTCTCAATGCCTCAAGAACATCCTTAAAGTCCAAGGACTATACAAGATTATTCCATGTAAATTATCTATTAGTCTGCTATTCTGCACTAATTACCTAAGATCTCTAACACACTCAAAGCTACTTCCTTCCTTCCTTGGGTCCATCTCTGTCTTTTTTGCTATGTCTCATATACTTCTGAACATTTTGCTGCAGCACACATGTTCTTTCTTTGTTTTTATTATATATTTCAACCATTTCATTCATTACATGTTTGCATATGCATTTGCAGGAATAGACGATCCACAATGTAGTCAGAAATGGTAAAGAAGCATTTCTTTGTCTTCTTGTCCTTTTTCCTTCCTCCCCCCCCCCCCCCATAGTGTGGAAACAAACAAGTGATCAAATTTTTAGACCAATGTTTTTATTTTTTACTTCTTTATTTTTATTTTTTTTAACTTTAAGTCTTTTTATTTGTTAAAGTTTTTTATTAAAAAGTATTAATTGTAAAACTTTGTAAACCATTGATTAGTAAAAGGAAAGCTATATCTACACAAAGTGACAACACCATAAGATAAGTTTTATTAATTATGTGACGTATGTCCAGATGGCCATTTTTCTATACATATATAACTTTTAAAATCTAGAGAGTTATCCCTAGGCAAATGTTCTTAGACTGATATATTTATGAAGCTGTGAGAAATAAAATTGTCAATGCATATTTTTATATCATAATTATCTTTTTTTTTAATGTGAGACTTCAGTCTCTTTTCTGACAAACGTGTATAAAGAAGTGAGATGTCTTCATTCCCATTGTGAACAAAGTGATGTCTGATGACTTTTATTGGACTCATGAAACTACTAATGTCACAGGACAACCTGTCACACTGAAATAAGGAGGCACAGGATATTCAGAGAGATTCCACTACTGAAATCTGCTTACCTGGAGCAATAGTTATAGGAGCCAAAACATGGTAGATATCCTTAAACAATAATTTTGACAAATGGCTGGAGGCTGAATGTAGGAAAATGCATTTCTTAGGGGGAAAGAGGCTCACAGTTTTAAGAAACTATTGTTGTTAGTTTTATGTCCAGTGATTGATCCAAGTTCTCACAGCAAAGACCAGGATAGATGGGAAGAGTAATCTTATTAACTTATACTCAGCCTTCTTCATAACAACTTCTCTTCAGGTGACAGACTTTGCTAGAACTTTATCTCCAGAGGAGGAAGGGATTTCATCCTAGTCCAGAGCCCTCAAGACTTCCTGTGTCATTTAACAGAGGAAAATCAATAGGACTAGTGTCAGGGCTTTAGGAAATTATGTTGCAAATACCACAGCAAGGAAAAGAAGTAAAAGGAAGCAAACAAAAAGACTAGAATTCTGGTTTGAATCTGGCATATAAGAAGTTTGGAAGTGTTCACTGTGTCCTACTGATGAGTAAAAAGCTGAAACATGTTCATATAATCAATAGCTATTTTTAGATCCATATAAATAGAGAGGCCATAGAACCAGTCACCACCTCCAAATTAGGGGTGGGGGAGAGAAAGAGGAGAGAGAGAGAGAGAGAGTGAGAGAGAGAGAGAGAGAAAGAGAAAGAGAAATACAGAATTACAACTCATTGAAGATAAAACTTATGAGCAATTTTTCATGGGAAAAAGCACTTTGATTGGGAAACCTGAGTTATAATTGACAAATTTCTGAAGATGAAGTGTAAATAAGGTGGACAAGTCTGATAGGGAAAATCCCTACAGGAATCCCAGGCATTGGGATTCTCCACAGTTTGGTGAAGTTTACCTCCTGGAACTCTACCTGGTTCACATAGTAGATTATGGAGAAAACAAATCTCCCCATGTTTCTGGTACAGGAGAGGAAAAAGAAATATTCTGAAATGTGCCAGATTATCCCATTGTCCTTAACAAGGTGTGACATCAGGAGAAACTATTTAACCAGAGCTTAACCTGTTGGGGTTTTATCAGAGCCTATTTGACCTGGGGAAGGAAAGGTACCTAACAACAGCCTCTTCAAGTCATCTCGTTGCATTTGAGTGAGTGGAAGAATGTAGAATTTCTCATAAAATTTACAGTCTAGGGATGCAGGCTCCCTGAGAAACTGAGACCTAATCACAGATGCTTTTCTACTTCAATATATCACCACCACAATGATTAAGGTCTAAATACAGCAGTTCCTTCTTCTGAGTTATGTCATCTTCAGCTCTCAGGGAGAAACACCATGGAATACTATGCAGCCATGAAAAAGGTAGAGACTTCACATCTTTTATTTTTACCTGGACGAAGCGGGAACATATTCCTCTTAGTAAAGTATCACAAGAATGGGGGGGGGGAGTATCCAATGTATTCAATACTACTATGAAATCAGTATATAATCACACATTCATAGGAATGGTAAAACATAACTATGGTCCAGAAAGAAGGAGGGAAGAAGAAAGGGAGGAGAGGGGAGTGGCAAAGGTGGGGAGGAGGGAAGGTATTTGGGGGGATTCAACCTAATGTGCCTAATGCAATGATACATTTCTAAACTATTAAGAATAGAGTATGAATGTTTCTACCACAACAAATACGTGAGCAAGGAGACAGTTATGTTAGTTAGATGTAAGCATTCCACATTGTATATCAAATTGTGAATAGGACATCGTACCCCTTAAATGCATAATGCAGTTATGATTTAATAAAGAATTTAAAAAAATAAAAAAATGTCAGAAAGCAGTTTGAGGAGAGAGAGCAAGAAATAGAATAAGTAAAGATGGTGAAATTATCAGATCAGAAAGTTAAAAAAATCCATTAGATTAATATGCTAAAAGCTCTAATGGAAAACAAGGAATAAGGAAGAATTTCATCAACTTGATAAAAAAAAAATCTATGAAGGGGGAAGAAAGGCGGGGGCGGGGGGCAATGCCTGTGGCTCAAGGAATGGGGCGTCAGTCACATATGCCGGAGGTGGCGGGTTCAAACCTAGCCCCGGCCAAAAACCACACACACACACACACACACACACACACACACACACACACACAAAATGAAAGGCAGAGGGGGGAGGCAAGATGGCTGATGAGAGCTCATTCACTGGATTATCCTAGAGGAAAGGAAAGGTTTCAGATGAAGAAGTAGGAGAAAGAACACAGTTAAGGTAGAAGTCAGAGGAAAAAGTACCAGAGCCTCCCATGGACCTCACAGATGAAAATTGCAAAGCACAAAAGGAAAAGGAGGAAAAAAGATATTGGCAAGGATAAAACCCAGAGAGGCTCTGAGATAAAGGAATAAGGGGAGGATTCCTTTCTCCTCTCCACACTCCTTCAGTGGGCAGTGGTCTACTAAGTTGCTTGGAAGCTTTTCCACCCTCATAAGCCCAAGTGATGCAGCAACAATGAAATTGTGGGGACAACTTGTAATCTTGTGTAATCCCAGAACTTGGACATTCCATATAGGATTCCCCTCCAAAGAGAGTAACCTGACAGGCAGAAGAGCTGACTTTCTTCTATTCAGACTCTTATCCTTTCCTACCCCTTCCCTGTCCACTGCAAGCTGGAGAGCAGTTTGAGCCAAGCATTTGGCAAGCGGCTGCCTCTCCCCAGCTGGTGTATCTTCTAGTGTGAGGTTTCCACACAGAGTGGGACCCATGCCCTACCAGAGCAACCAGGCAAGAGGCAGAAATAAATGTTATCCAAATTGGAAAGAAGAGGTCAAACAATCACTTTTGCTGACAGTATGATCTTGTATCTAGAAAACCCAGTTATTCCGCCAACAGTTTGATACTGATAAATAAATTCAGCAAATTCTAAGGATACATATATCAGCACTTCTATATACCAGTAACAGTCAAGCCAATAATTAAATCATATATCCAATACCATTGAAACTATCTACAAGTAAAATAAAATGCCTAGGTATATATTTAACCAAGGAGGTGAAAGATTATCTACAAGGAGAATTACAAAACCCTGAGGAAAGAAATTAAAGAGGATACAAACAAATGGAAAACATATTATGCTTGTGGATTGAGAGAATAAACATTGTTAAAATGTCATACTACCCAAAGTGATTTACAGATTCAATGCAATCCTCATCAAATTACCAGTGTCATATTGTACAGATGTAGGAAAAATATTTTATGCTTTTTTTGAAACCAAAAAAGAGTGTAAATAGCCAAAACAATCTTAACCAAAAATAACAAATCTGGAGGCATTATATTATGAGGCTTCAAACTATACTATAAAGCAATAGTAACCAAAACAGAATGTTATTTGTACAAAAAATAGAGAAAAAGACCAATGGGACAGAACAGAGAACCCAAATATAAAAGCACTTACCTACAACCAGTTCATCTTTGACAAAGCAGACAACAACATACACTGGGGAAATGAAACCGTATTCAATAATTGACTCTGGGAAAATTAGACACATGCAGAAAATGTAATGGGACCCCATTTCTCACCACTAACAGAATTAATTTAGGATGTACTGCAGGGAAAATAGAAACTGAAGACCACATTCTTGGCAACGGAAAATATCCCAAAGGAAGGGAGGAAAACAGAGAAATAAGCCAAGCAAGGTGGAATAAAAACAGCTTACCTAGCTTACTTTTAAACTCTAAGTTAAATTACTCATCTGGGCAGTTTCTGCCTTTACTGAAAGCCCGGTCTGTAAGGGATATAGCTTACAAATACCCCTGCTGTGTTTGTAAACACTCTGAAGAACAATGTCCATAGCAGAAGCTGCATGGTAGGTCTGGATAGGAACTTTAACCAGGCTGACCCCTGCACAATCAACAGTCAAAGCAAATACCCATTGTGGGGTCTTGTATAATGGCCAGGGCAGAGAGATCAAGGGAGCAGCTTGAGCCCTGAGCTATGGGCAGGAGGGCTTGTATACTAACCATGGAGGAAAATGCCTCCAAGTGGAGATAAGGAGAAAATTCTTCTTTCTCACTGATTCTTCAGGGAGAATTGATGCCACTGATTCTGCTCCACAGAGGAACTAGAGTAGTCTATCCTCTCCCAAGAAATCTGTGTCCTCCCACAGACAGGAGCCTGTCCCACACAACACTCAGGTTCCAGGTTTCCCAAGGCTTCCCAGACCCTTAAAGTTAATATTTATAGGTAGAATAAGAACTAACATGCTTATACTAGAAATTGCTGACATTTTTACTCCCTCATCAACTTATTTCCCTCAGCTAAATAAGAAAATAGCCTTCAATAAAATCTGGGTAGAACAAACACTCGGGGCCCCTCACTGAAGCCCCAAAAGCTAGTGGTGGCCCCCTGTGCCCACTTTTGAAAATTCTATTCAGTGTGTGCTCTTTATTTCTTGCTGCTTTTAACTTAATTTTGCCTCAGTCAATCACCTTCAGTTCCTCTTGTCTTAAAGGACGCTGCCTCTGGGGTGAGACCCCAGCAATGGACAAAACAGTTAAATCTAAGGCATGAAACCATAATAATTCTGGAGGATAATACAGGTAAACCTCTTCTAGATATTGGGCTGGGCAAAGAAATTATGAACAATATTTCTATTGACAATCACAGAAGTAACAGAACTTAATAAAATTAAATGTGATTATATAAAAAGTGTCTGCATTGCTAAAGAAAAAATCAGACCAAGTAGACAACCTATAGAAAGGGAGAAAATATTTGCAAGCTACACATAGAATAAAAGGCTAATATCCTCAATTTATGAAAATTTAAAAAAATTAAGCAAATCAGTAATAAAGAAAACCATACAACCCTACTAAAAAGTGGGCACTATATATGAATAGAAACTTCTCAAAAGAAAAGAGACAAATGGCAAAAAACATGAAAAATGCTCAAGATCATCAATCATCAGGGAAATATACATTAAAACCACAATGAGATATCACCTTACACCAGTTAGAGTGGCATTTATTAAAAAGCCTCTAAAAACAATAGATGCTGCCATGGATGAAGAGAGAAAGGAATGCTTATACACTATTGGTGTGAATATAAATTACTGTAACCCTCATGGAAAACAGTGACAATTCCTCACAGAACTAAAAGTGCACCTACCGTTCAACCCAGCAATTCCACTTTTGGTTGTTTACTCAAAGGAAAAGAAGACTTTTCATAAAAAGGACACATGCACTTTAATGTTTATTGAAACACAATTTATAATTGTAAAGAGGTAGCATCAACCCAAGTGCCCATAAATTCATGAGTAGATTAATAAAAGTCATATATGTATATATATGTAATATTGTTTGCAACAATTTGGACATTAATGGAGACCATTCTCCAAAGTTAAATATCTTAAAAGTGGAAAACCAAACACCACATGCATTCACTAATAAATCGTAATGACTCAGTGAGGAATGGACAGAGGGAAGTAAAACTCACTGGGCACCAACCAGGTTGGGGGGGGGAAAGGAGGGGGAAAAAGAGACCTATTTGGATGATGGGCACACATGCAACTGTGGTAGTCTCACTCCATCACACAAGTACAGAGCCCTGGTGTTATAGCTCACAGCAACCTCAAACTCTTGAGCTCAGCCTTCTGAGCAGCTTGAACTACAGGTGCCCCCTACAACTCCTGGCTAGTTTTTCTATTTTTAGTAGAGATGGAGTCTCACTCTTGCTCAGGCTGATCTCAGTTTCCTGAGCTCAAGAAATCCACCTGTGTTGGCCTCCTAGAATGCTGGGATTATAGGTGTGAGCCACTATCCATGGCACCCATTAATATTTTGAAATTAAAAAAAAAAAAATACAAAACACTTACAGATAAAATAATACTTAGTGGTATGAAATAGAAGACCAGGAGCAAGGGAAAGGTATTTTCTCTCACCTCTTCTATTAAAGTCTATTAACACAAATCAATAATAATAATAATGAAGGTGTAACATCAAGAAACATTTGTGAAAGTCATACCTCATGTCATAGACACATTTCATAATGTGTAGTCTCAGTTACTCAAGAGGCTGAGGCAGGAGCATTGCTTGATCCCAGGAGTCTGAGGTTGTTATGGGCTAGGCTGATGCCACAGCATTCTAGCCTGGATGCAGAGTGAGGCTCTATCTCAGGGGAAAAAAAAAAAAGTCACCCCTAGACATATCATATTCAAATTGAAAAAAAAACTAAAGACAAGAAGAAAATCTTTTTTTTTTTTTTTTTTTTATTGTCAGTGGTTCATTCAGGGTACAAAGAACCAGGTTACATCAATTGCATTTGTTAGGCAAAGTCCCTATTATAATTGTGTCCCAACCTCAAAAGGTGTGTCACATATTGTGACCCCCCTGCCCCTCCCTTCTTCCCTCTCTCTGCTCTCTGTTATCCCAGCACCCATGGTGTACTAGGTCATTAATTGTCCTCATATCAGAATTGAGTACATGGGATTCTTGCTTCTACATTCTTGTGATACTTTACTAAGAATAATGTGTTCCACTTCCATCCAGGTTAATACAAAGACTCCATTTTTTTAAAGTCTTTTTTTTTTTTTTTTTTTTTAATAGACAGATTAACAATTTTTAAACCTTGGTAGAATGCCATGGTGTCACAGCTCATAGCAGCCTCCAGCTCTTGGGCATATGTGTTTCTATTGCCTCAGCCTCCCGAGTAGCTGGGACTACAGGCACCTGCCATAACACCCGGCTATTTTTTGTTGCAGTTTGGCCAGGGCCAGGTTTGAACCCGCCACCCTCAGTATATGGGGCTGGTGCCCTACTCGCTGAACCACAGGCCCGCCCAAGTCTCCTTTTTTTTTAATGGCTGAATAGTATTCCATGGTGTATATATACTACAGCTTATTAATCCATTCTTGGGTTGGTGGGCATTTAGGCTGTTTCCACATTTTGGCAATTGTAAATTGAGCTGCGATAAGCAATCTAATGCAAGTGTCCTTATGAAAAAAAGATTTATTTCCTTCTGGGTAGATACCCAGTAATGGGATTGCAGGATCAAATGGGAGGTCTAGCTTGAGTGCTTTGAGGTTTCTCCATACTTCCTTCCAGAAAGGTTGTACTAGTTTGCAGTCCCACCAGCAGTGTAAAAGTGTTCCCTTCTCTCCACATCCACGCC
>CAUYPK010066164.1:0-11843 GCA_963574355.1 Loris lydekkerianus | reverse complement strand
ATCAAAAGTTTCTGAGTGAGTTTACTTTTGTGGTAGAGGATTGGGTTGGTCATTATGGAGGATAGGTCTGAGAATATCCTGAAGAGCTGGTTTGGTTATGGCAAATTTCTTCAACATATGAATGTCATTAAAGTATTTAATTTTTCCATCATAAATGAAAATCAGTTTAGCTGGATAGGGATCTGGGTTTCAAAGTTATTTTGCTTTAGGAGATTAAAAGTTGATGACCACCCTCTTCTAGCCTGAAAAGTTTCAGCAGAGAGATCTGCAGTGATTCTAATATTCTTCCCTTTGTAGGTAATGGCTTTCTCCCATCTGGCTGCTTTGAGGATTTTCTTCTTCATATTAACTTTAGTGAACTTAATTATGATATGCCTGTGGGATGTCTTATTGGGGTTGAGTCGTGCTGGGGTTCTGAAACTGTCTGCTATCTGAATTTCAGAATCTCTAGGCATGTCTGGAAAATTCTCTTTCATAATTTTGTGGAGAAGGCCCTCTGTGCCTAGCGAGGCCACTTCATTTGTTTCAGGGATTCCAATGAGTTGGATATTAGCCTTCTTCGAATTATCCCAGAGCTCTCTAAGAGAATGATCTATTTTTGCTCTCCATTTCTCTTCCTCTTTTAGAGTTTGGAAGAGTTCAAAGGCTTTGTCTTCAGTGTCAGAAATCCTTTCTACTGCTTGCTCCATTCTGTTACTGAGGAATTCTACTGTATTTTTCAGATCTTTGAGGGCTGCAAGTTCTTGCTTCAGTGTGTCTAAGTGTTTGGTGGTTTTGTCTTTAAATTCATTAAATTCTTGAGAGAACTTTTGAATTTCTCCTTGAATTTCTAATTCCACTTTATTAATTTTGTTTGCAATCCAAATTCTGAATTCAATTTCTGACATCTCAGCCAGTTGTTTATGAATGGGATCTTCAATTACATCTGCCATAGGTGGATTGATATATTCTGGTTATTCGTGTTACCAGAGTTTTTCTGCTGATTCCGCCCATGATTGTTTTACTCCCTTTGATTTTTCCCCTGGAACTTTGTCGAGGACCCGTACATTGCTGTGGCCTGAGAAACTGGGGCCCTGTTTAGTGTGGTGGGGCTAAGTGGTTCTGTCTTGTTTTCAGCTGGTCTCTGTTCAACCCCAGTGAAATAGTTACTCTGGGTTGATTCTCATCTGTGGAGTAATAACAGCAATTATGTCACCCCAACCACCACAGGCAACAATTAGAAAAGGAAAATTAAACCTTCCTAGAACCACACACCCAGGGCACCACCTGAATAGTCCTCAGGTGATTGGCTCAGTTCAAATGGTCCAAATCAATTGTATCAGTTAGCACCTATCTCGGGTGGGAGAGTTTAAGAGGTTTCTGGGAACTGGATCACAGGGGTCTGGTGACTACTCTGATATGGCTTGCTCCAGTGCTGCGTGGAGTCAGGAGGAGCCATCCAGCAAATAGATCAGTCTGGGAAGTTTGATGCCTCCTTTCCTACCTTGCACCTCTGTCACACCCAGTCACTGATAGCCCTGCAGTTGGCTGACCCAGTTGCCTGTAGTGAACAGATACTTCAGGGGTTTGAACATGCCTGAATCACAAGGAAATCTGCCAGGCCTCTGTGCTCTGCCTCTATCTAGCAGGAGGAGGTGAGGCCTGACAGCCTTGGGTGCTTGATGAAGGTTGGGGGGGTGTTCACTCAGGTCCAGCCCCGCCCCTGATTGATGTTACTGACAGGACAGAACAGAACTGCTAAATTCCCCTGCAGAAGAGAAGCTTTTTTGAGTTTTAAAGCCCTGTCTTTGCTCCCGTAGATTTGTATTCAGTTATCTGTCAATTCTATCCTGCTGCCTTCCTTTGTCTATAGGCTGACCATCCCCTGAGGGCCAGGTGTGCCTTAGGCTCAGTGAAGCAGTCCTCTGGATCAGCCATGCCCTGGGAACTTCCCGGGTCTGTGAGTCGGTACCGCTTCAGGCAAATCCTTTACTCACGGGTCGTAGCCGGCCTCCTCTGTTTGCCCACGGAGACGGGGGTGTGCCTTCAGAAAATCTGGGAGCCCCAGGGAACTGCAGTTCTGGTGTGGTTCCCTCCCAGCCAACTGTCCTCTCCTTGCTCCTGTGCCCCAGAATCAGCACTGACCAGCTGCAGTCCAGGCACTGTCCACACCCCTCAAGAGATCACCCAAGAATCTGAACTCCTGGGGGGCAGGCCTCCAGACCTCAGAGTGAGAGTGGAGGCGAGTGCTGGGAGCTCAGAGTTGCAGGTAGAGAATATATACAGTTTTATACAATTTTATGCCTGGCAGGAGAACACCATGGCACCCTAGTAGGGGAGGCAGGTCCAGTTTTTAGAGGGTCTCTCCCGTGGGAGAACCTTTGAACTCTGCCCGTTTGTTTGTGGGACACTCTGAGCCATTCTCATGGGGCAGGGGACTACCGTCCACTTGGTGATGGATTTTGTACCTTTTGTTTGTATCCTTGTGGTTGCAGCTCACCTCAGCGGGGTTGATGTGCATTCTTCAACCCTCTCTCTTGGTGCAGATCAAATCCACCAGGTTACTTGCTAAATTTTTGTCCTTTAACTCTCCTTCTGGACGGGAGCCTCTGTGGAAAGCTGGCTTTAGTCAGCCATCTTGTCTCCCCCCCCCTTCTACTTTTTTGATGAAGTGATAGAGTGTTGTAAAATTTCCTCTTTGTGGTATCCCACAGGTTTTGGTATATTGTGTTTTAATTTTTATTCATTTCAAAGAAAGTTTTTAAATTTTTGTTTTTATTTCTTTTTTTGCAGAGCAATCATTCAGGAATGTGTTGTTTAATTTGTAGGTGTTTGTATAGTTCCTGAAGTTCCTCTTTGCCTAATTTCTGGTTTTATTCTTTTGTGTTCTGAGAAAATACTTGATATGATTTCAGTTCCTAAAAATTTGTTAATACTAATTTTATTGCCTAAAATACAGTCTATCTTGGAGAATGTTCTATGTGTTGATGAAAAGAATGTATATTCTTTAGTTTTTGGGTGGAATGTTCTATAAATTTCTGTTAAATACATTTGGTATAAAGTCCAACTCAAGCCCAGTTTTTGTTTTTTTTTTAATCTCTGGAGTATTGAAGTACTCCACTATTATTGTGTTGCTCTCTATCACTTCTTTTAGATATAGTAATACTTGTTTTATAAGTCTAAATACTTTGAGGTTTATTTCTGTGTCCTTTATTTTTGGTCCATGTTTTCAGTGTCTTTTCATTGATACCTGCACATGTGATATAGTAGTAGCTTGTTCTAATTTTGGAAATTGCTTTCAAAGAGGATAATTTTTCCTGAAGATAGTACATATCTTGTTGTTTCAGTAGGACTTTTTGGCTTAGATTTTGCATTCCTGTGGAGGTGTGATGTTTGTATCATTTCTTAGCCAATACACCTGGTCAGTAGTAGCTGTGCTTTTCTTACTGGCTTAGTGAACAGTTATTAGTTGAGACTGTCATGAAGTTTAGCTGAGGACTTGGATGCTAGCTGAGCCATTCTTCAGGGCCTAGTGATGAAAGCAGTGGGCTGAGAATACCTAATTTTTAGGCCCCAGAGCAGCTTATATTGGCATTGGTATTAGTGTATTCTGGGGAGCAATTCTAGGGCCTTCAGGTGATTTTCTTAGAAGCTAGTAGAGCAGAGGGCCTGGAGCAGAAGACTGGGGATGTGAGAGGATTCTCAGGCTCCTGAGAAGCTGTTGTGATGTGGAAGGTGGCAGAAGAGCCATCCACTAGCACCGAAGTGGTTTTTGTTGGTGTCATGGATAGCTTCAGTGGATTGGGCAGGCCCCGGTCCATTGACTAGTCCCCAGTCGTATGATTGCCCATTATAGGGTCATGGATATAGTACTAAATGTACTTAAGAGAGCTTACCATTCTGGTTCCTTTCCATGGAGGATGCACACACTACCTATGTCTAATTGGCCATTTTTATTTGAAGAACTGCACCTGGCTTCTATAGAAATGGAATGGCTTTGGAGTTGGAAACTAGGATTAGGACTCTAGTTTCCTGATTTGTGGTTTAGTGACCTCTAGTAAGATATTTAAGCTATAAAATCAGTAGTGTAACTATTTTGCAGGACTGTTATGTGATGAAGTTTAAAGTCTGATTATTGTGATTCTTGGCATTTAACTGAAACTCCATAAAAGAGAGTTAATATTATAAGATTTGATTATTAATCATGAATCTGGGTATAGTTTATTTAACATTGATGCCACAAATAATCACTTTCAATTGGTTTTGGTAAATTAAAAAGGTGTGAAATCATTTTATTGCAGTATGAAGCTGTGTAAATCAGTAGAAGGAGTATAAAAATGAATCACTGTCATCAAAGAAAGTGATGAGTTGGGAAAAGTATGGATTGTTTCCATGAGACAAAATTATAAGCCTTATTGACTTGATTGCACTAAGTCTTAACAAGTCATTTAAGATAGAATCTAAATTAGAAGAGGCTCATTTTTTTAGAAAAAAAGAAAAAGAAAAGAAGGCACTAATTTTTTTGTTAAGTGTATTCAAGTCAGTTTAGTTCAGTGGGTTCATTAATGAACACAAAAATGATTAATGTACAGCTCTGACAAGTCCTGAGTCACTTCTTAATATTCCACTATTGTGAAATTCATAGAAGTAAAAGGTAGAATGGTATTTTCCAGGGGTCTGGGAGGTACGGAAAATGAGAAGAGAGGGGTCAAAGTGTACAAATTCTCAGTTAGAAGATGAATAAGTTCCGGATATCTACTGTGCTACATGGGTAGTGATGGATGTCTTAATTAATTCAATTGTGCTAGTATACGATGTATATGCATATCAAAACATCACACTGTATAACTTGAATACATTAAGTCTTTGACAGTTAAATACTTAAAAATAAAAAGCACAATAAAATAAGATGACCTTTTTGCAACAGCTTCTTAATTGGTCTCTCCATGTCCAATTATCTTTAAGTATATTATCCAGAGAGTAGCATGGCAGATGTTCTGAAAATGTGATTCATAGCAAACCACTACTCTGCTTGCTAGTATGTTATACCAGCTGGGTTTCTATTCTGATTGTCATCTATGTCCTACTTGTTAAAAAAATTTTTTTTGCAGTTTTTGGCTGGGGCTGGGTTTGAACCCGCCACCTCCAGCATATGGGGCCGGCGCTCTATTCCTTTGAGCCACAGGCGCTGCCCCCCAATTCATCCCTTGTCAGGGCCGAGTTTCACATTTATACTGAACTGGGATATGGCCATAACTTGATATCTTGTAAAGACTCTTCTAGACAGTAAAATTTGTCTTCTATTGTGGAAAATATTGCAGTATGACTACATGTTCAATATTTTCATGTATGGCATAGGTTGCTATAACACAAAGTATAAAATATTTAGGAAAAGCAAGCCTCATGCTTTCAGGGGTCAGGGCTGTCATTCCAGCAACATTCACTAGTATGTCCTTGAGCTTCCTAAAGACAAGCTCTTTCAAACCACTCCCATTCTCATCTTTGGGTGTTTTCTCTACAGCCAGGGCTGTGTTAGAACATCCTGTTTCTGCTAGAGTGGTGTGTGGAGTGGGGTGGGTGAGGAGCATGGTATGGTAGAAACAATGGAGTTTTTACATCAGGGTGGCCCAGTTCTCTTCTCATTACATATGCCAAAGTCCAGTGCTACCAGATGACAAAGAGATAGACATATTTTCGGTGGTGATTGTGCTAGAATAATGTTGAAAATGATATATTTATTTCAGATAATCAAATTAGAATTCTCAAATGACATCACAAATTTGAGCAATCATGGAAAATCTCCTACAAAAGGCAAAGCAACTTGATTAATCCTGGTGCCCTTACTCACATTTATGCTATAATCAAAGGATTATCTCATGGGTCGCTAATCACATCTCTGCTGTTAGAAAGCTTGGACGTCCCACCCTAAAATTTCTATAATAGATGGTCATATATCTAGATTTAAATGAATAGTTTATTGTTTAGGGGTGGTCATGATTATTCCACAGTGAATCTGAATCATTGTGATGGATAGTCATATTACAGAGGTGCACTGATTAGTATAATCATTTGTTTTCCATGCTTTGTTTACTTGCCATTCATCATCTTACTGACCTTGAGCTCTTTGTGCCATCTTTAAATGTCATTGTGGATTCTATACATTAGAATTATGAAAAAAATCTTAATACTTAATGACTCCTACCCAAGTGGCTGTGGAGTTGTCTTTATAGTGTCCTGTCCCATGATTGTCCTGGACTTAGGTGAACATTGAGGGTCAAAGAAATATCCACTCCAAAAGTTGGATCCATTCTATTTCCAAACAACTCTAATTCTTTTTTAACTATGTACACCCAGAACAAATTTCCCAGGATAAAAATGAACTACTTGCATAATTTATTGTATTCCAGGGGTCACAAACTTAAATATCTTCACTGCTATACAGGTATTGTCATTTTAGTAAAATAGACTGGATATGAAGCAGTATGGAAGGATAAGGCCTGTGGCAAATTTCTTTAATTCCATGTAGCTAAACAAAATGCGTATGCTATCATAGTTTCTGTCTTATCAGTATCTCTTGGACTTCCTATGTTTTTATTGGCATGTGTCTTCTTTACCCTGATTACATTTTCTAAATGACTTGGTGATGGCAGTACATAGAGGACTGCTTCGTTTTCCCAGCATAAAGTGATTACATGTTTAGAATTTTCCACATAACGACCTCATACTTTTTTTTTTTTTTTTTTTTCTGTTCAGTTATAACTAAGAAGGAGAAATCAATCTCCTAGGAACAGTCTCTGATTCCCTCCAGAAAACTTGTGGAGGGAAGATGTTGTTAAAAAGTTACAAGTTTACTTTAACAAGCTCAGCTTTAGACTGTTAGCAGCCGTGTGGGATCCCATCTCTAAGTAACTATTTGTACCTTGGTCTCCAAGAGAAGTAGGTCAGTCAACTTTTAATGATGTCCTCTGAGATATAGTTCCATGCTCAGGTGTAAATATTAGACTGTGTTTTATATTCCTGTGGGAGGAGATTACCAAAGTATGAGATAACAAGTAGAAAAGAAAAGATGTCTTTCTATATTGGTTGGCCACTTTGGAAGCACCATGTTTAACATGGTTAAAGGTCATAGGAGTTAAAATTGTCATTATCTACTTGTTGAAGAGATGGATAGTGAAGTCTTGACAGATCTTTTAGCAGTCAAAGAAAAAAAAAAAAGGAGTTATATGGTGGGATAATGAGAAGTATATGAATATTCGAGTCTATTTAGTTGTGCTTCAGTCCCTATCTTGCCACTTCATAGCTATGGACCTATGGCAATGTATACAACTTTTTAGATTCCACATTTCTTATTCTATAAAATCACTGTATCTTCAAGTTTTTATGAGGATTAAATGTATCTGTGGCATAAGTGATATTTAATGTGTTTTCTTCCCTGAGATACAGAAAACATTAGCAACTGAAGTGGTTGCTTCATTTTGCATTAATTTGCAACAAGTTATAGGTTTCTTCCTTTGTTTTCCAACTTCCGTGAAAACTTCATGGATGTTGTCCAGAGTTAGTTAAAAAAATATTCCTCTCTGGGTTCAGGAAAAGAATTATTCTTTTATCTTTGTTTACAGCTTCATTGATCCTATGGTAACTTTGGATCCTATGGTAACTTTTGACTCTCCAATCTGCTCTAGAGAAGAGGTTCTTGAACTGATTGAATCAGAATCCCTCTTCTGCATAGTAATATCTCTTATATCTTTTGTATCTTCAATTTCCTTTCTTGGAGTTATAATACTCCTTTTTAGACTTTTTGAAGCTCTTTTGTGATCTCTGTGAATACACAGCCATGCCTTTTTCTTCTACTCTTTGTATAGCCAACTTGCCTCTCTTTTTAGTGGTTTTACTTTGTTCTTTCCTAAAATGTTGATTGAGCTTGCTGGGCTTTGCTGGGGGTTTGCTGGACTTTTCTTGTATACTGCAAAGATATTACCTATAATATTTGCATCAAAAATCATACCATTTATAGCTTCAAATGGAATGTCCCTCATTAGTTTTCCAATTTGCATCTTCATATACTGGCTAAATTCCATCAACCTAGTGATTTACTATTCCCCCAAACAAACTTGCTTATAATTAAACTCTCCCTATTCCTCTAGCTCCTTGGTTTGTTGAAATAAGTACCTTTTCTCTAGAGCGAGAGGAGTGCCATAAATGTGGATGAGTGAGCTAGTACATTTAATGTTTACTATAAATAAAAATGCCTGATGTTTCTAGAGGTTTAATCACTTGCTGTTGTGTGACTGGAGACGCGAACAAACAGCAGCTTTGCTGTGGGTATAAACTCGCTCCTGTAATTATTAAGTCAAGAAACAGACTACCCAAGATGAGATGGCATGTGACAAAAATCTTTATTCCAGGTTTTGATTTTATACTTTTCTAGTCACGTACACACTTTATTATCTATTAGCTTCATCATTAGCTTATTTTACCTACCTGAAATTAACTTGAAAGGAAATATTTTGTTATCATATAAATATAATCACTTTTGCAGTAAACATCTTCTTCTAAACACTGACTAATCTCTGGGCAGGTGTGTAAACAAAATCATAAAGAAGAAAGTAGCCACAGGGGAACAGAATTAATGGAAGAATGTCTTCAAGCATTCACTTAGTTTACTCAGTATGAAGTAATGACTGTGTCTTCTCCTCAGGGCAGAGCACCTATAGACCTCTGACAATATGTTGTTAACATAAGTCAACCCTCTGGCCCGTATCTCTGAGGAAGGGCGGCATGCCCTTTGATCTCAGGCTTCATGGGTTGTACAGCTTCAGAGAAAAGGCTTAAGGAATTTACAACTCCAAGGAAGCCAGCTCTGTGTGTAACCCAGGGGGGTCCAAGTCCCTTAAGCCTCTGGAAGAAAAGCAAGTCATTTTAACTCACACTGAATTTACTTTGTGTGCTTGATGTAGGATATGTTTATTTCTAAATATCCTACATGTCAGTCATTGCTTTCTTTTTCCTTCATTAATTAGCATTCTTGGGCCAGGCGCAGTGGCTCACGCCTGTAATCCTGGCACTCTGGGAGGCTCAGGCAGGTGGATTGCTTGAGCTCACAGGTTTGAGATCAGCCTGAGCCAGAGCAAGACCTGGTCTCTAAAAATAGCCAGGTGCTGTGGTGGGCGCCTGTAGTCCCAGCTACTTGGGAGGCTGAGGCAAGAGAATCGCTTAAGCCCAAGAGTTTGAGGTTGCTGTGAGCTGTGATGCCACAGGACTCTAATGAGGGCGACATAGTAAGACTGTCTCAAAAAAAAAAAAAAAAAAAGAAAAAAAGAAGTCACAGGCATGGTGCCCGTAGTACAGTGGTTATGGCGCAAGCTACATACACTGAATTTGGTGGGTTTGAACCCGGCCTGGGCTAGCTAAACAACAAGAACAACTGCAACAACAACAAAAAATAGCTGGGCGTTGTGGGGGGTGCCTGTAGTCCCACCTATTTGGGAGGCTGAGGCAAGAGAATTGCTTAAGCCCAAGAGTTGGAGGTTGCTGTGAGCGATGATGCTATCACACTCTATCAAGGGGGACAGAACTCTGTCTCCAAAAAAAAAAACTCTGTCTCCAAAAAAAAAAAATTAGCATTTATATTGTATGCCTTTCTTACAATTAAAGGGATATATATTAATTTCAGCAACTTGAGAAAATATGAAAAAAGGAAGTGAAAAATTATAAATTAACTACCTAGCATGAGCACAAAGTAATGTTTTGTTTATATTCTTCAGACCTTTTAATGCAAATATATACAAATGAATGTAAATATATCAGTTTATAAAATATAACATTCTATTCTATACATACTATTTTATAATGTACTTTTCCCCCCTTTGGGTGTACCATATATATATGTAAATATATATCATTGAACATATATTAATTTTATTTTATTGTAAACATGTCCAAAATTTGTTTACCTAATTTATAACTAATTTTAGGCCGGTTAGGTATCTTCTCCCATCCAAGTACTAACCAGGTCCTACCCTGCTTAGCTTCCAAGATCAGATTAAGTTTGAGCGCATTCAAGGTGGTATGGCAGTAAATGGGTTTGGTATCTTCTAAATCTAAGACTATAGTGTTACAGGAAGAGTTTCAAATAATAAAGGTATTTTCACATTCAGAAGATGGCAGCAATGATTTTTATTTTTTATTTGTTGCCTTCCTGGCATTTTCTTAGTTATTGTGTTAAGACATTTATATTCTACATTTACTAAGTTTCACATGTACCCTTGTAAGATGCACCGTAGGTGTAATCCCACCAATCACCCTCCCTCTGCCCACCTCCCCCCCCCTGCCTCCCCTTCCCCATATTCTTAGGTTGTAACTGGGTTATAGCTTTTATATGAAAGCCATAAATTAGTTTCATAGTAGGGTTGAGTAGATTGGATACTTTTTCTTCCATTCTTGAGATACTTTACTAAGAAGAATATGTTCCAGCCCCATCCATGTAAACATGAAAGAGGTAAAGTCTCCATCTTTCTTTAAGACTGCATAATATTCAATGGTATACATATACCACAATTTATTAATCCATTCGTGCATCATTGGGCACTTGGGTTTTTTCCATGACTTAGCAATTATGAATTGGGCTGCAATAAACATTCTGGTACAGATATCTTTGTTATAATGTGATTTTTGGTCTTCTGGGTATATACCTAGTAGAGGAAGTATAGGATTGAATGGCAGATCTATTTAAGTGTTCTCCAAACATCTTTCCAAAAGGAAAGATGCTGTTCTATACCAGCAGTGTAGAAGTGTTCCCTTTTCTCCACATCCATGCCAACATCTCTGGTCTTGGGATTTGGTGATTTGGGCTAATCTTACTGGAGTTAGATGATATCTCAAAGTAGTTTTGATTTGCATTTCTCTGATGATTAGAGATGATGAGCATTTTTTCATATGTCTGAAGGCTGTGCGCCTCTCTTCTTCAGAGAAGTTTCTCTTCAAATCCCTTGCCCAGCCTGCGATAGGATCCCTTGTTCTTTTCTTGCTAATGCGTTTGAGTTCTCTGTGGATTCTGGTTATTAAACCTTTGTCGGAGATATAACCTGCAAATATCTTCTCCCATTCTGAGAACTGTCTGCTTGCTTTACTTACTGTGTTCTTGGCTGACCAGAAGCTTTTAGTTTGATCAAAATCCAAGTAGTGTATTTTTGAAGCTGCTTCAATTGCCCGGGGGTTCCTCCTCATAAAATTCTCATCCATCCCGATTTTTTCAAGGGTTTTCCCTTCACTCTCCTCTAGTATTTTTATAGTTTCATGTCGTAAGTTTAAATCTTTAATCCAGTGAGAATATATCTTAGTTAATGGTGAAAGGTGTGGGTCCAGTTTTAGTCTTCTGCAGGTTGCCAGCCAGTTCACCCAGCACCATTTGTTAAATAGGGAATCTTTTCCCCACCAAATGTTTTTAATTGGCTTGTCAAAAATTAAATAACAGTAAGTAGCTGGATTCATCTCTTGATTCTCTATTCCATTCCAGACATCTACTTCTCTGTTTTTGTGCCAATACCATGCTGTTTTGATCACTAACGATTTGTAGTACAGTCTGAGGTCTGGTAGCGTGATACCTCCTGCTTTGTTTTTATTTCTGAGTAACGTCTTGGCTATTTGAGTTTTTTTCTGATTCCATATAAAACAAAGTATTGTTATTTCAAGATCTTTAAAGTATGACAATGGAGCTTTAATGGGGATTGCATTGAAATTATATAGTGCTTTGGGTAGTATGGACATTTTAACAATGTTGATTCTTCCCAGCCATGAACATGGTATGTTTTTCCATTTGTTAACATTCTCAGCTATCTCTTTTCTTAGAGTTTCATAGTTCTCTT
>CAUYPK010066162.1:0-74865 GCA_963574355.1 Loris lydekkerianus | reverse complement strand
AGTGTCTATGTCTCTATTTTTGTGCCAGTACCATGCTGTCTTAACCTCTATGGCTTTGTAGTACAGCCTAAAATCTGGTATGGTGATGCCCCCAGCTTTTATTTTATTACTGAGAACTGCCTTAGCTATACAGGGTTTTTTCTGCTTCCATACAAAACACAGATTTTGGTAGCTTGTGTCTTCATTGTTGTTATGCTCAAGGAAGTTAATGATTTCCTCTTTTATTTCTTCCTGCACCCAACTGTCATTCAACAGAAGGTTGTTCAATTTACATGTCTTTGTGTTGGAGTTGAATATTTTTGTGGGAGTTGAGTTCCACCTTTAGTGCCTTGTGGTCTGAGAAGATACAAGGTAAAATTTCAATTCTTTTGATTCAGTTCAGGTTTGTTTTGTGTCCTAGGATAGGATCAATTTTGGACAATGTTCCATGGGGTGATGAGAAGAATGTATATTCCTTATCTTTGGGATGGAGTGTTCTATATGCATCTATCAAGCACCGTTGTTCTAGGGTCTTATTTAAGTCCCTTATATCTTTGTTTAATTTCTGTTTAGAGGACCTGTTTAAAGCTCTGTAAGAGGAGTGTTAAAGTCCCCTGATATTATGGTGTTATAAGTTATCATATTGCTCAGACTGAGTAAGGTCTGTTTCAAGAATCTGGGGGCATTTAAGTTGGATGCATTAACATTTAGAATTGAAACATCTTCTTGTTGTATTTTTCCCTTGACCAATATAAATAAAGTGACCATCTTTGTCTTTTTTGACTTTAGTTGCTTTAAATCCACAAGTCTCTGAAAATAAGAATGTAACCCCTCCTTTCTTCTGAATTCCGTTTGCCTGAAAAATTGTCTTCCAACCCTTAACTCTTGAGTTTTGTCTTTTGAAAATACATATGTTTGTGCAGACAGAAAATGGATGGCTTGTGTTTTTTAATCCAGTCAGCCAATCTATGCCTCTTCAGTGAGGAATTCAAGCCATTAACATTTATTGAGATAATTGATAAGTGTGGTAGTTGTTCTATTCATCTTATTTTGTGAGTCCATTGCTTAGTTTTATCTTTTGCATCAGTGTGGAAGTTAGGTTCTTTCCTTTAATTTCTGAGTTCTTACTTTGCTGTTAGTCCACTGTGTTGGTCAGTGTGTAGAACAGGTTGAAGTATTTCTTATAGAGCTAATCTTGTTGGGGCGAATTTCCTCAATGTTTGTATATCAGTAAATGATTTGATTTCTCTGTCAGCTTTAAAGCTTAGCTTAGCAGGAGAGAGAATTCTGGGCTGGAAATTGTTCTGTTTAAGTAGATTAAAGGTAGATTACCAGTGTCTTCTTGCTTGGAAAGTTTCATTAGAGAAGTCTGCAGTCACTCTGATGGATTGGCCCCTGTAGGTCAACTGGCGCTTACTCCTGGCAGCTTGCAGAATCTTTTCTTTCGTCTTGATTTTAGACAGGTTCATCACAATGTGTCTTAGAGAAGCTCTGTTAGAGTTGAGGCGACCTGGGGTCCGATATCCCTCTGAAACGAGTATGTCAGAATCTTTGGTGTTATTTGGGAAATTTTCATTTATAATATTCTCTAGTATGGCTCAGTGCCTATAGCTCAAGCAGCTAACACAGTAGCCACATACACCAGAGCTGGCGGGTTCAAATCCAACCAAGGACTGCCAAACAACAATGACAACTACAACCAAAAAATAGCCGGGTGTTGTGGCAGATACCTGGAGTCCCAGCTACTTGGGAGGCTGAGGCAAGAGAATCACTTAAGCCCAGGAGTTGGAGGTTTCTGTGAGCTGTGACCCCCTGGCACTCTACCCAGGGCAACAGCTTAAGGCTGTTTGGAAAAAAAAAATTCTCTACTATGGCTTCCATTCCCCTGGGGCATTCTTCTTCCCCTTCTGGGATACCTATAATTCATATGTTTGAATGCTTTATAAAGTCCCATAATTCTGTCAGTGAACGTTCTGCTTTCTCTTTCTTCTTTTCTACCTCTTTAGCTGTCTGAGTTATCTCAAGAGCTTTGTTCTCTACCTCTGAGATTCTTTCTTCTGTATGGTCTACCCTGTTGCTGATACTTTCTATTGCATTTTTAAGTTCCCTAATTGCTTCAGTTCCTTCAGCTTTGCTATACCCTTTCTATATTCTTCATATCGTTCATCTCTTATTTGATTCTGTTTTTTGGATTTCCTTTTGGTTATTTTCCACTTTATCAGCAGTTTCCTTCACTGTTTCCATCATTTCCTTCATTATTTTCATCATCTGTATTCTAAATTCCCTTTCTGTCATTTCTAACATTTCTTTATAGGTGGAATCCTCTGCAATAGCTACCTCACAGTCCCTTGGAGGGGTTGCTCTGGACTGGTTTTTCATGTTGCCAGAATTTTCTGGCTGATTCTTCCTCATGAGTGTTTTCTTTTATCTGTGCCCTTGCCCTAATTTTCCTTTCACTTCCTCTTGCTCTTTAAGTTACCATGCCTCTGGCCTAGGGCTTCGATGAGCCCAGTTCTCCACTGCTTTTGTCCTCCTCATGGAATCTAGAAGTCTCTCACTTACTTCCTGTGTCCCCAAAGGGATGTTTCTGGGCAGATCCCACCAGCCAGAGATTCCTGGAGTCTTCTCTCCCCAGTCTCACTGTGCCCAGATGCAAGGAAACTGTTACTCGGCCACCATCTTGCTCCTCCCTCTGATAAGTAGTTTTAATACTTGGTTTTAATTTATAGTATTATAAGTATCAGTAGATAAAATAATTTTTCACATAATTTTAGAGCCATCACTAATTTAAGAATATAAAGGTGTTCTGAAGCCAAAAGGTTTGGGAACTGCTATTCTTAGTTGTGCTCCTGATTGGGAATCAACCCTTTCTCTAAAGGTTCCTCATTCTTTCTACTGAGCAATGGTATTTAAGGCACCACAGACCACAGTCTGTGTACTAGAGAGTAAACATGTATTTTAACATCTGCAACCCAGACTTGAGAAAAATTTGCATCCACAGAAACCAAAATTCTGATTAATAGCAAAGCATTTTGTTTTCTCCAATTCTATTTCTCTTAAAAGGTTATCTGTTATTATTTCTCAGCTAACAAAACATTTGTTATCAAAATAATTCATTCACAAACATATAAAACACAATTAATATAACACAAGCCCAAAAATTAAGTTTGGTCTGTCAGTAACTTAATTATACCCCTACAAAAAAAAAAAAAAAAAAAACTTTCATTTAAGTGATTTCTTTGTAAGTATCATGTTTTCCATATGACAGATGGACAGATGGAGGAATTATTTTGAAGGAAGGAAAATAAATAGCAATCAAGTACATAATTAAATCAATTTCCTTCTCTATTCTTTTTCTCATCTATAGAATGAAAATCAAACAAAATGATATTCTAAGTCGTTCTCCAACTTAGCTCTAAAATTTTTATGACTGCTGACACTAATATTGAGAAAGTCACAGGCGGAACACCAGAGGGCAGCTCTATCTTTTGACTAATGGTCAAAGGCAAAAATCTGAGAGTAACAAAACTAAAATAGAAAGAAAAAAAAGGGGGGGAGGGTGTATATGAGCAATTTGAGAAACTAAACTGCAGAGCAGAAACATTTTAAATAAAGACACTCAGAAGGAGATATATGTTCCCTTATATCCCAAATATTTGATTAATATTTTTATATTAATCAAAATGAGGCTGAGATCAACCCTGGGGGGGTTCATTTATAATTGTTAATGTCATTTATGTTACAGTAAGAAAATCAAGACTTTTTAAAAAATGATCAATGTGAAAGAAATCAAATTAAGTTAATTTCAAAAACACACTTTAAAAAATTATTTCATCCATCCCTTCATTCACTCATTTATTTTAAAAGACAAGTATCACTCTATCTAGCCCAGGTTGGGCTCACACTACTGAGTTCAAGGGATCCCCTCATCTTACCTTCCCAAATAGCTACCACTGTCACTACACACCTCTGTGCCCAGCCCAAATGTATATTTTAGGGGTATTATCACTCAAATATTTATTTCACTGTCATGGTCTCATGCTGCTCTTGAGTCTTTGAGTTTATATAAATTTTCTTGGATAATGGCAAAGTATACAATGGTATACAGATATTACCTTTACACAAATGATTTCCCAAGCAGGAGCAAGGACTATAAAATCTGCCTTCCCTTCATAAATAAACTGCACTATATTTTTCACCTTAAAATATAAAGTGAATATAGGAAATAGTCTTCCTCATAAGTAAGGTAACAACAATGGCAGCAAAAAAATCCATTAAAATGGAGCTGGAACATATTCTCCTTAGCAAAGTATCCCAGGAATGGAAGAAAAAGTATCCAATGTACTCAGCCCTACTATCAAGTTAAACTATAGCTTTCACATGAAGGCTATAACCCAACTATACCTCAATACTATGAGAAAAGGACCAAGGAAGGGGAAGGGAGGGGGGAGGTTTGGGTGGAGGGAGGATGATAGGTTGGGCCACATCTATGGTGCATATTTTTATCTATAATAAAAAAAAATAATTGAAAAAAAAAAAAAGATTAAAAAAAAGTAACCGGAGGATACTATTTACCTAAGCCAGGATACTCAAAGTGTGATCTGTGATCAGTGCCTGTCCACATATTTTTGTTACTGTGACAAAATAAGTATGGAAATTGAGAATGTTAGAAATTTTTATTATAATTTGGCAGGATAATTGAATCTAGTAATAAAAAATGAGGTTTATAATTTTGTATGTCTTTAATATTTTACACAAATATCAGTACACAGTGCATGAGGGAGAAGCTCTTTCATCCCAAATAGTTTGACTATGGTCTAATATACATGCTTTACTGTGAAACTTTATGTGAAGGTTCATTGTATGTGTCAACTTCACTACATCATGGGGTGCCCAGATATTTGGCCAAACATTATTTCTGAGAATGTCTGTGAAAGTATTTCCAAATGGAATTAGTATTTGAATCAGTAGGCTCAGTAAAATAGGTGGTCCTCTTCAACATGAGTGGGCATTAATCTCTTTAGGACCTGAACAAAACAAAAGGTGAAGAAAGCAAGAATTATCTTTTTGGTTCTCTTTCTCTAGAGGGCCCTAACTAATACAGTGGGAGTGAGTCAGAATCCTGGAAGCACATGAGGAGACTACTGGGGAGAACATTCCCTTTTGCTAGGAGAAGGAACAAAAAGAAGTGCCTACTATAATGCCTAATTTGGAGACAGAAGGACACTTTCAGACTTTCTTTGGCTCTCATATTTTATCTTGCCTTCCTCCATATTGACTCACTTTTATTTGGACTCTATGGTAAAAATTTACTTTGCAAAGCCCTGGGATATAGACATGGTCATTATAACATGCTAAACTTTACATGGGCATTTACCTACCCTCCCTACTGGAAATTTTATTACTAGAATCAAAGTATGCAAATGGCTCTCCTTAGCCATTAAGAGCAAAACAACTTTGAGCTAGACCAACACGAGGTAATTACTAAATTGGGCCGAATTCCTTTGCTGTGCTATTGGCACTGAGGTATGGAAACTCCAGAGTCCTATAAGAGGTCTGAAGGAAAAAGAAAATGTATAAGACAAATTTCAGGGATCGAAATTTCTCATTAAAAATAGATTTTAGAAAATTATTTTAAGTTAACTTGTTAGGGCAGTCGTATGGGAAGGAAACGCGTGCAGCCATTTGTCAACTTGAGTCTTTCATTTTTCTTTTTAAATAAAATGGAAACAATAAGAACATAATTAGAAATAAAATTAAAAAGCATAACCTAAAAAATTATTTTGAGTTTTTTTTAATTAAAGCTCTGCAATTAAAGTTTTGCTGGAGAACAACTTACGTTTTTAATCTCACTGTCTAGGAAGAGCTAATACAGACAGTATGAGGTGAGATGTCTGCTATACTCTTGGAAATGATCTTGGAGAACCTTTTAGCCTAACTGAGAAATCTAGTCTGGATTTCTCATTTTACAAATTGGAAACTGAGACCAAGGCAGGTTAATTTCTTTTCTCCTTAATTGTTTCAGGGATGGGGGAGGATCCTCTCAGGGAGCTTGGAAACTAGATGTCTGTACAGTTTGACCACATAATTTGGAGACACAATTTGGGACTTCTTCCTTTTCAAGACCCTAAATTACCTTCCAATACTAAGGCAAGGGCTCAAAAATCACCAAATTTTATCTAATGCTTCCTCAAAATATGTAATCTTTGTTTAAGTATATTTTACAATTGAGATAGTAATTCTTTTGTATAAAAATCTGAAATATAGTATATGTCTTCATACCTTCTGCAATAAAATATGCTGAATGTAACCTCAAGTTATTCAGTGACCCAGGGTGTTCTTTTTTTTTTTTTTTTAATAGTTAAAATATCTTTTTTTTTTAATTAAATCATAGCTGTGTACATTATTGCAATCGTGGAGTACAATGTGCTGGTTTTATATACAATTTAAAATATTTTCATGAAAAAGGGACCCAGGTTATTCTAATGTACAATTGTGGTGTTCCAGAGGATCAGGTGTAAGACAGCCTGGGACTTAGGTTCCATCAGTGGCCCCAAAACCTGACATCATTAAAAAAAAAATCTGTCACGTGTATTTTGGTAGTTTACCTTTTCTTCATATAAATACAGTGACTGTTTATCAAATACATATACAGTGCCAATTTGACCTATGACAGAACTGTTTTTAGCAGGTAGCAGGACTCCTCCTAAGAGTTAACGTAGTTAAGACAATTTTTATCCCCTCAGCTGGCAAAGGAACCATAGAGAGGGCATGGAATGGAACTAATGTTTTCTGGGTTCTTAATATGTGCCAAAAACTCTCACTCATTTCATTTTCTAATTATGCTGTGAGGCAAGAAATATTTTTCTCAATTTATAGAGAAGAAAATTAAGCATCGTAAAGAATAAATTACTCATCTCAGGCCACAGAGCTAAAAAGTGAGGATTTGAATCAAGCGTACTGTGGTCACAAGCATTCATTTTCCTCTACGCATTCTATCTCAGAGTATAGAGTCACTGGGTCTTGGTCCCTGACTCTTCTCCTTCATTATTATACTGACAGTTACCTTTTCCTGTTACAAACCATCCCAGTGGCTTAAAACAATGACTATTTTATTTATTCATACTTTTACAGTCTGGGCTAGGCTTAGTTGGGTGATTCTGTTGATCTTGTGAACGGTCATCCATATGGATTCATCCACCTACATAAGCCAGCAGCATCCCGAGTTTGGCTGGGACCCTAGGGTAGCTGAGCTTTCCCCTCTCCCTCTGTAGTCTCAGGGCCTTTCCCTTTGATATTGCTTCTTCTATAGCTTCTCTAGCAAAGTAACAAAATTCTTATATGTTAGTTCAGGGATCTCAAAAGCACAAAAGCAGAAATTCTCAAGGTTCAGACCAAGAATTGACATGGCATCACTTCTGCCCTTTCTGTTGTTTAGAAAAAGTCATAGTCCCAACTCAAGTTCAAATGGAAAAGACTTATATAAGGGCAAATAACAAGAGATGTGAACCTTTAGAGGCCAGTAACTTATCAGTTGTTATATTAATGTGGTTACCATAATCTTCAACATTAGCACCACCAAGATTGCTATTTCTTCTGTTCCCTATACTTTTCTTATGTCCAGTTCTACTTTCTCTACTTTCTCCTGCCATTTCTCAGTTTTTTAATATCATAATTGGTCTTCCTGGCCAGTTGTAGCAGAGGATTATCTTTTTTCATAACAGTGAGCTGACCAATCACATTCTGTCAATTCTATTCTTCAAGTCATCGATCTTTGCAGCCAAAACTGTTTTATTAACAGAGATTCCTTTGTTTTGGATGTTGTTTTGTTTTGTCCTATGTTTACATCTGGATTCAAAGCTGGAAGTCCAGTTAAAAGGAAAATAAGACATTAGTGCCTCAAAGGGTACCTTACACAAATACATGTAAATGCTTTTCCTTTATAAATAAAATCTATAATCTATGATTCTCCTCTTTCATTTTTTTACCTGCCAAAAAAAGACAGGATGTCCAGTTCAATGGCTGTGTCAACAAATCTACATATATCATATGTTACATGTTTTAAATTCTCTTAGCAATCATTCACTGGCAAAAGAAAGACAAAAGTCCTGCAGGAATCAGATAATTCCTAGCATTACAATTCCAGTTCATATCAGGTTGCTTCTTACACATGGCTGAGATCAGATTAAATTACCATTGAATCAGTCAACCTGTCTGATCACTGTTTTCTGCTGCCAGAAGAGGTAAGAGTACCAAGAATTAGCTAGAGCCAGAAGAACCGAAAGACAAGGTTTAAAAAAAATTATACTTAAAGAAAGATGGAGACTTTACCTCTTTCATGTTTACATGGATGGAGCTGGAACATATTCTTCTTAGCAAAGTATCTCAGGAATGGAAGAAAAACTATTCAATGTACTTGGCCCTACTATGAAGCTAAATTATAGCTTTCACATGAAGGCTATAACCCAACTATAGCACAAGACTATGGGGAAAGGGCCAAGGAAGGGGAAGGGAGGGGGGAGGTTTTGGTGGAGGGAGCGTGATGGGTGGGGCCACATCTATGGTACATCTTAGAATGAGTACAGGCGATTGCACTAATGTACACAGCTATGATTGAACAATTAAAAAAAAAAAAAGAAAGAAAGAAAGAAAGAAAGAAAGAAAGAAAGAAAGAAAGAAAGAAAATGCCAGGAAGGCTATGTTAACCAGTTTGATGGAAATATTTCAAATTGTATATAAAACCAGGGCATGGTGCCCTATGATTTCATTTATGTACACAGGTATAATTTAATTAAAAATAAAGTAAAAATAAGAAAAAAGATTAAAAAAAAAAAAGAAAAAGATAATATAAATGGTAAACACTCCAAATAAATGTAAAAAGGTTCAATTTCAGCTCAGGTCAAAGGATACATATTAAAACAATCAGCTATCATTCCAATCGCCAGTAAATTAGTAAAAACAAAATTGGTAATACTGTAATAAAAGCATGTGAGGAAGGCTGTATCTCCTTTATTGTCACATACTGCTGCTAAGAAGGCTAACTAATATACCTTTTCTAGAGAACAATGTGGCAAAAGATAGCTGGAGTTCTTAAAATGCTCATTCTGTGACCCAAAATTCCACCTCCAGGAAGCTGATCTACATTAAAAACATGCAATAACCAGAAACGAAGACAAACACCAAGGCCCAATGATGTTCATTTATTTGATGGCTATAACGCATTTATAGCAGCAAATACAAAATTAAATAAAATCTAATTACTCAGCCAAGAAACGTACATAAATTGTAGTATAGCCATAAAATATTATGCAGCTATTTAAGATGTTATTTATTGTGTTTTTTAAGTGGGATATAAAATCTGTAAAAACAATTTCATCTATGTAAAAGATAAAGCAATACCAAAAAAAAAAAAAAAAGAAGAAGATTGGAAAATCATACGCCAGCATGTTAACCATGGTAACTACTACAAAGGGGATACAGGTGACTTTTAAATTACATTTTCCAAATGTTCTACAATCTGTAAGCTTTTTTTTTCTTTTATAATTAGGAAGGAAAGGAATTTTAAAAGACCATGGATTAATGAACAATGAAATTTTTGAAAATTAGGTATTTTCAATTTTTGAAAATTAGGTCTTTATAAAGACTAGCTTTATAAGCCCTATGTAATGCAAACAGAATTCTTTATCATCAATTTTTAATTACTCTGAAATTCTTTTATCGGAAGACGAGGATAGGAGGCCAATTTACTGAAATTGAATGTCTCTGTATTTTGGGGGCCTACTTTGCTATAAAGAAAATTAAAACACTCATGAGATTGTTCTTGAAGATCAGTGCCATGATGAAAACCCTCAACAAACAACACACTGACAACAAACACATTTACCCCCGATGGGATTATGTAATACTAATTAACTGACATTATAGTTCTTCCCCAGTCATTTTCTTCCCCTAGAAAAGATCGGGACAACTCAGGTTTTCAGTTAAGCATGTAAGAAGCTTGGAAGTTGCTATTCCATTCTACAACAAGTTAAAAAAAGCCTAAAACTGAAAAATCAACAACTCTTCTTAGATATATAAGCAAATTAAAGTCATCAGGCAAACCACTTCCCCTAATACTGAGATAGTGACAGGCAGATACATAAAACTGCTATGTGCCTAAGCAGAAACTGCCACAGAAGCCTGTTCTGTGGTAGGAAAAGCTAAAATGTAATTGCTGAATTGCTGGAGGCTCAGTGTGGTTAACTCTAACAGTTAAAAACTTCACTCTGACTCACTCTGGCCCCACACTTGTGTGAATTTTAACCTCCCAGAGCATGGCCAGGTTCTTAAAGTGAACATCAGAGAAAAATCCCCTCATACTCCCAGCAGGAGGAGAAGGGTAAAAGAAACGGTTTGGAAACATACCAGGGTACTCTGTTCTTTAAAAAGTCTGCCCTCAGGAGAAACTGGCTAACCACAGCCTAAACTGCTAGGTCTAATTTCAGAGCCTAACTGACCTGGCTGAAAAGAAATACCCAATTCCAGCCAACTTTTGCCTTCTGGTCTCGGGAGGGAAGCTGAGAAGCACTTCCAGCACAGGCTTAGAGAAGAAGAGTGCCCTAAGCACTGGGCAACAGAACTCTCCCCTATTTATACCACTTCCTTTCCCCCAGTACATCATGTCTAGTTACCAATAAAAAATTACAAGGCATACTGTAGTCAAAAACAACCTGAAGAGACAGCAGGCATCAGAATTAGACTTAGATAAGACTGAGATGTTGGCATTATCAAACTGGAAATTTAGACAACAATAAGTAACATGCAAAGGTGCTAACATTAAATACACAACATGCAAGAACAGATGGGCAACAGAAGTAGAGAGACAGAAATTCAGAAAAAGAACCAAAAATAAATGATGGAGGTCAAAAACCCTGTAACAGAAATGAAAAATGCCTTTGATAAGCTTATTGGTAGACCACGCATGGCTGAGAAAAGATTCTGAGTTTGAGGATCACTCATTAGAAATGTCCAAAACTTGGGACTGCAAACCCATACAGCCTCTTTGAAAAGAAATATGGAGAATCATCAAAGATCTCAAATTAGACCTCTCATATGACCCTGCAATCCCATTACTAGGCATCTACCCAGAAGAAAAAAAATCATTTTATCATAAGGATATTTGCACTAGATTGTTCATAGCAGCTCAATTTGCAATTGCCAGGATGTGGCAACAACCTAAATGCCCATCCACTCAGGAATGGATTAACAAACTGTGGTCCATGCACACCATGGCACTATTCAGCCATTAAAAAAAGTTGGTGACTTCACATTTTTTGTAACATCCAGGGTGGAGTTGAAACACGCTCTTCTTAGTAAAGTAACACAAAACTGGAGAAACAATTATCCAATGTACTCAATACTAATATGAAGCCATTAGTCGATCTGATAATGTATGCCAAAATCGGAGAGAAACTCATTTCAAGTTGGAGGGAGGAGTAAGAAGGGATGGAGAGGGGGGTAGGTGCTCTCACTGAATGGGCACGGGGTGGGGAGGGGTGGCACACCTTGTATGGGGGGGACAGAACAACAAGACAAATTCTATCTAACTAAATCAAATATTTTAACCTGGTTGCTTGCACCCCCACATTAACCTGAAATAAATTTACTCAAAAAATTAAAATTAAGAAAAAGAAATGTCGTGCTTGCTTCAGCAGCACGTATACTATAAATGGAACAATACAGAGAAGATTCACATGGCCCCTGCGCAAGGATGACGCACAAATTCGTGAAACGTTCCATATTTTTTCATTCACAGTCACCAAAATGTGGAAATAGCCTAAGTGCCCACCAACTCAGGAATGGATTAACAATCTGTGGTATATGTACTCCATGGAATACTATTCAGCCACTAAAAAAGATGGAGAATTTATAGGAAGGGTGTGGAGAGCTCTCAAAACAGGGGACTCAGATTCATAGGAAATCCCATCCTCCTTCCTACAGTCCAGAGGGCACACGCCACACTCCAGGTCACACGCCACACTCCAGGTCTCCACTGCACTCACCTCTCATCTCTAGTGAAGAAAGAAGCTGAAGACTTTCTGAAGCCTGCCCTGGAGCTGCGACATTATAGAAAATATTTTTTATAGCCTCATTTTGAAAGTGAATACTGCCTAGTTAAAGTTAAGTTCACACATTTTATGATGACTACTTGGTGGAATTAAAATGCTGTTTTCATTCTGCATTTGTGTAGTTTGGTGGTTTGTTCAAAGTTAAGTGTTTTGAGGAAAGTTTTGCATGTAGTTTTTTTTACAATCTAAATCTTTTGAGAAATTTCGGTTGTATAAAACATCATTTGAAAGGGTCTTCTACTAAGTCCAGGGGCTCTGAAGATCGAAGCCTGCATATAAAATGCTACCACACGGCAAACAGCAAATGAAGTTTCATTTTCACTTTCCTAACACAGCAATGCTTTAGCAAAAAGTTGTTCAGCTTAAGTTTTCAGTAGTAAATTTAAGACAAAATGCCCATTTCCCTTCAATCCATGAAATACACAATATACCTGCAACTAAGTGTTGAAAATTGTGCCGTGTAACTCTATACAGTTAATATTAGAACTAAACATCTTTCAACATACAAGTGGACATAAAGTTTGTGTGCAATTTAAAATAGCTTAACATAGTAAACTGTACACAAACTTTATGAATGTGGGTTTGTTGGCCTTTATAGAATCTGCAATCTACCAGGGAATGAGAAGACGTACACAATGTAAGCCTTAACAGGCAGGATTTCTTAAAGCTGTTACAAGGGGATAATGATATTCCAACTAGTTATCAGCAAGTGACAACACATTCCACCACAAATGTACTTTTGTTCTCTTAACTTTCAGACTGTATGAAAAGAAATGGGTGCTTCAAAGAAGAGGATAAGAGAAAGGAACACTACACCACCTGTGCCATAGATGAACTGAGGACTTTACCCGTTCATTTTTAAAATATTATTTTCAGGTCCTTTGTTTACCAAAGGAAGCCTAATTTCACTCAAATATTTTGAGAACTGTGTTTAAGTAAATGCAAATTTAAAACAGCAAATCAAATCCAACGATCTATAAAAAGAAATATATATCTATCTCTGGTATGCAAGGCTAGTTCACCATCTAAAAATCAATCACTGTGACCTATCACATCAACAGGTTAAAGAAGAAAAATCATGTGATCCAATAAATACAGGAAAGAACATTTGAGAGAAACTAACACCATTTATGATAAAAGTTCTCAATAAACCAAGAATAGAGAGAACTTCTTCAACCAAATAAAAAAACTACAAAAAACCTACAGATAATATCATATTAATGGTAAGAAACTCTTTTCTACTAAGATCCACTCCCTTTCAACACCATTGTGGAAGACTGAGGAAGGAAGGAAGGAAGGACAAAAAGCACAATAATCAAGACAGTGTATTACCGATGAAAAAACAGAACAAGGGAGGAAGGGAGGGAGGGAGGGAGGAAGGGAGGGAGGGGGGAGGAAGGGGGAAAGAGGAGAAGGAGGGAAAGAAATAAAGCTACCTTTGCTCATAGATAAAATGACTATCCGCCATAAAATCCAAAAGTATTGGCAAAACATAAAGTCCTACAACTAATAAGTTACTTTAGCACGGTTTCAGAATATACAGTAAATATACAAAGGTCAATTACTATGCCATATACCAGCAATCAACAGTGGAATCTAAAATTTACACCAACACTAATTACATTAGCACCTCTCAAAATGAGATGCGTATAAATCTGACAAAATATATACAATACATATATGAAGAAAACTACAATCTCTAATTATATAAACAAATGGAGAGATATTCTATGTTTGTGAATAGGTGGTTCAATACTGAAAAAATGTAAGTTCTTCCCAACTTGATCTCTAGATTCAATGCAACCCCTTTCAAAATCCCAGCATGTTATTTTGTGGATATCTATAAAATTATTCTAAAGTTTATATAAAGAGGCAAAAGACCCAGAATAACCAATATAATATTAAAGGAAAACAAAGTCAGAGGAATGACACCCAAATTCAAGCTTATTCTAAAAGCACAATAATCAAGACAGTGTATTACCGATGAAAAAACAGATCAACAGAAGAAAAGAAGGAAACTTGAAATGGACTCCTATCAATGGAGTCAAACTACTCTTTGACAGGGGAGAAGAAACAATACAATAAATGGGGCAAAGATGGTCTTTTCAACAAACAGTGCTATAGCAACTAACTAAACATCCACATCCTTTAAAAAAAAAATGAATCTAAAAACAACCTTATTTTCTTGATGAAACTCTAAATAGATCATGGATTACAGGTGTGAGCCACCGTGGCCAACCCTAACCAGTTTTTTTCACTGTTCACAAATATTGATCGTTCAATTAAGGCTTAATTACTTTAGTATCAAAAAATAAATAAATAAATACTGTAGTCTCTTTGGCGTCAAAAACTGTATTTTCCTCTTCTGGAAATCACATACTGATGTCAGAAAATGATAAAACCAGATGCCTATTTGTGGGCTAGGAAACAAGAAACACAGGTTTAACTTTTGCCCTGCTATAAACAGACTCACCTTGATGAACAGAACCATCATTGTTAGATTATATTTTTCAATGTTTACTAAGGCTCAAGATTTGATCCAGAAGTGCCCTGTCATGCCAGCTTTCTATATAAAGCCACAAGTAGAAAGCATAGATTTTCATACACTGAGAATGAAGGGCCTTCAAGAGAATCACAAATTCTCTTGACAAAGGGAAACACCATTCAGTATTAATAAAGACTCCTTTACGGAAAGAACGATTTTAGACAAGTGACAACCCGTCCCAGTTTTAGCCATCTTTAAAAAGGACTAGTCCTAGAACAGTAGAGGTTTAAGCAATGAATGTAAGGAATCAAACATTGCTAATAGTGCTTCGCTGTTAGAAAATTTCTTCAGTTGTCCTTAAAATTATGTTTGTAAGAATACTAATTTTGAATATAATGGTGTTATCTTCAAAAACTTCCAATACTTAGGAGTGTGTAATTGCTACAAAATAAGTTTTTTTAACCAACATAATTGATAATATTATATTTTAAAAGATACATCTTCCAATAAAATTTGAAAGTAATACTCATTAATCTTTCAGGAAATATACAATTTACTTATACATGAACCTTTCCTTAAAGCCATTCAAAACAGAGTGAAATTAGATTTAAAGCTCACCTTTAAAGAGGCTTATCTGTCGTTGAGGATATAGACCACGCCTCTAGTATCTAGTATAGTGTTCATTCAACCTATAAGAGATGACTAATAATAGTTGCTGAACAAATGGCCAAAATAAAATGAATAGCATTCATAAAATTATAACCCCAATGGAAAACTTTTTTTAAGTTTATATTTCTATAGCTTTAGAGGTACAAGTGGTTTCTGGTTATACTTACAAGCTGAATAGTGGTGAATAGTGGTGATGTCTGTCTGGGTTTTTAGTGTGCACCTGACACCCAAAAGTGTATATTTAACTGGATAGGCAATTTTCTTCCCTCACTTCTCTTCCACATTCCCCACTTCTGAATCTCCAATGCCCAAAGTGAGAATAGCCAAGAGAAAATTTGTGAAAAAGAAGCAAAAAAAAACAAATAGAACCAATATTTAAAACTATAATCCAAGAAAACTTCCCAAACATAAAAGAAAACTTGAATCTAAATATTGAAAGTATTAATCAGTATTTGGGAAAATTTGCCCAGAACAATCAACTCTAAGACACATCCTCGTAAACTCGTAGGCTTCAAAAGTAAAGTAAAAATGCCCACAGGCTCTCAGCAAAAAATAATTAAAATAGTGAACAAAGATAAATTCAATTGGCATCAGAGGTGTCTAAAATAAAACAGAATGTAAGACAATAACTAAAAAGCATTTTTCATAAATTCCAAGAAAGACAGAATAATGAGTTTTATGTACAAGTAGACTGTCTTTCAAGTTTCAAGGCTATGTAAAAAGTTTTAAACATGTAAGAACGTAGGATCCTTTCTTGAAGAAACTACCCAGGATGAGCTTCACGCAACCAGCAGATGACAGAAATTTTCAACTAAAGGAGAAATGATGAGCTCATTCATGCAAAGTGCAGATCTAAGACCAAAATAAAGGTGGGGATATTGATCTTCAAAAGTCAAACATTAATGTACAAATGCAACCTATTGTAACAATGTATAAAACAAAAGTGAGGAAAAAGTAGATCAGTGTACAAATTATATATGTTGTAACAAAGAGGAAATAATGTAAAAAATGTAAAGAAAAGAGGGAGAGATTGGAAAATAAATTGTGCTCATTGACTGGCAAAAGTCAGTAAAGGGAGGACACTGTTGAACACTGACCAATACATGGCAAATGGTTAAAGAGGCAAATACACAAAATCCTAAGTACATTTTATTAATTAAAGAAAAACACATCATAGAGAAACCTAGCAAATAAAACATGTAATTTTAAAATATTGCAACAGAGTTGAGACCAATCATTGAAGTCATATGAATATAGTAAGTCCTCACTTAATATCACTGATAGTTTCTTGGAAGATGCAACTTTAAGAGAAACAACATACTGTAAACAGAAACTCGTTGTATCATAGCCTAACCAATATAAACATGAGCTTAGTTCCTAGGGCATGTAGTATGTTGTTTTGCTTAGAGCTGCAGTTTCCGGAAACCTAACCAGGACATTAAGTGAGGACTTCTCATAAATGTACAGAAGTTTAACACAGCTATTAAAAGATAAACATTTTAAATTTGGTTTACAAACTAAGACCCACCTCTGTTCTATATACGAGAGACTCTCCTAAAGCCATGTACTTCAGAATGACTGGAATTAAGGGAGATAGATGGCATAACATGCAAAAGAGCACAAAGGAGAACTCAAGCCGAATGGATCAGCACGAAAAGAAGAGCTTTCAAGGCATAGGTGACAACGAAATTATGATAGTTATAGATATCTCTGCACCAAATAACACTGGAGCCACCCTTGTAAGAAAAAACTGAATTTACAGGAAGAAATGGTGCCACAACATGCAGACTGAGATTTCCAAGAGGGGACTTTTCCCAACCGCCGAGGGTCCAGCAGACAATGGAGGATGGGCACGATAAATTCACACACACAGATTCTATCTAGAGACCTGGAGAGATGGACACATACCAGCCTGTAGCAAAGGAGACAGCCGCTTCCTACAGGCCGATAAGCACCTCCTCTAACGGAATTGTCAAGAGCATTTTATTAGGTTTTGGGGGGTGTGCATACACAAAGTAAAAAGGTGAGAAGTTAACAGTCTCAAGTTTCAATTAAACAGGCAGTCTTTTGTTTAAGAAAGAAGACTACAAGGGTGAAGGGCAGTGGAACACTAAATCATGGATCAAAGGACAGTGTTGTAGGGACTTAATGAGGGAAAGTTACAGCCCACAGGTTAGATAGCTATGGCTTAAGGGTAACTGACAGCTGCTTTCCAACTCTCTTGACATCCTGTCTCTGCTAAGGTGCTATTTCTGTCTAGATATTTCCTAGACTAGTTTCTTATCTATTCTGCTGAACATTGACACCCCACCCCCGGGCCACCTTGGGTGTGCAAAGTAGTAGTGGGGTGGGGGAGGTTTGAGGCTCAGGGCCTCTGCAATGTCAGCCTATACTATGCTGATACCTACAAAGAAATGCACTAGCCAGGCATAGTGGATCAAACTCATAATCCTAGCACTATGGGAGGCCTAGGCAGGAAGACTGTTTGAGGCCAGAAGTTCAAGACCAGCCTGGGCAATATAGCAAGACCATGTCTTTATAAAAAACAAAGAAAGAGGCTTGGCCCTTGCCTCTCTCACAGCTAGGACGCCAGCCACATATACCAGAGCTGGCGGGTTCAAACCCAGCCCAGGCCTGCCAAACAACAATGACAACTACAACAAAAAAGTAGCTGGCTGTTGTGGTGCATGCCTGTAGTCTCAGCTACTTGGGAGGCTAAGGAAAGAGAATCACTTAAGCCCAAGAGTTTGAGGTTGCTATGAGCTGTGATGCCACAGCACTTTACGGAGGGTGACATACTGAGACTCTGTCTCAAAAAAATAAAAAAGAACCAATGAAAGAAATGCAATAAAAATAATAGACCTACACACTTTGCATGCAAGACAAATCAAGGGGAAAAAAAAAAAAAAAACAGGAAGTAAACAGACTACTTGAATCAGTCAGGGAGATCTTAACATACCTAGATTAAATGTTACCACCTAACAGTGAAGAATGCACCTTCTTCTCAAGATCCCATTGACCAATGACCAAATTAATAACTTATAAGCCACTACGAAAGTATATCAGGAAGCTCTTAAGAAAGTAAATAAATTTTAAAAAACACTGATCACAATAACATAAAATTAGGCCAGGTGCAGTGGTTCATCTCTGTAATCCTAGCACCTATATCTGGGCGCCAATACTCCCAGCTACTCAGGAGGCTGTGGCAAGAGAATCACTTGAGCCCAAGAGTTTGAGGTTGCTGTGAACTATGATGCCTCAGCACTCTACCCACAGCCACAGAGTGAGGAAGATCTGGAGGGAGGGAAAGAGGAAGGGAGTGAGAGAGGTTTTAAAACAGTGAGCAGAGGAAAATTCATAGTACTAAAAACTTACCAGCAAAAACAAAAGAACAAACACTGAATTGAATACTTAGTTCAAAAATGAAAAGAACAAAGAAAAAACTCACAATTATACCAAATAAAAATAATGCATAAATATTCATAAAAACAAAAGAGGTTGTCTTAAAGTCAAAAGAGATCACTTGTGTGGACTTCTATGCAAATAAAGTTATGTGTCACTTAATGAGGACAGACTCTGAGAAAGACATGGTTAGGTAATTTCATCACTCAAGCATCTACAACAAACCTGGTGCACCTACTCACACCCCGTCCGTATGGCTGTCCCACATTGCTCCCAGGCCACAGACTTGGACAGCATGTTACTACACTGAACACCAGAGACAACTGTAACACAGTGGTAAGCTTCTGAGTACGTAAACATACCTAAACATAGAAAGGCATAATAAAAACATAATAGAAAAGATTTTTTTAACTGTATACCTGGCTAGGTGTAATACTAGCTCTCTGGGATGCCAAGAATGATGGACTGCTTGAGCTCAGAGCAGCAAGACCCCTGTCTCTAAAAATGGCCAAGCATAGTGGCAGGCACCTATAGTCCCAGCTACTCAGGAGGCTGAGGCAAGAGGATCACTTGAGCCCAAGAGTTTGAGGTTGCCGTGAGCTATGATGCCACAGCACTCTACCCAAGGCAACTGAGGGAGACTCTTGTCAAGAAAGAAAGCGAGAGAGAGAAAGAGAAGGGAGGGAGGTCTGGAGGGGGGGAGGAAGGACGGAAGAGAAGGGAAGGGAAGGGGAGGGGAGTAGAGGGGAGGGAGGGAGAAAGCCATTCACCTATACAGCACACTTACCCTGAAAGCAGCTAACAGGACTGGAAATTGCTCTGAGTGAGTCAGTGTGTGAGTGACAAGTGACTGTGAGGCCTGTGCATTACTGTAGACTTTATAAACACTGCACACTGGGGCTATACTATATTAACTTTAAAGTTTTTTTCTTTCTTCAATAACAAAATAAACGTAGCTTACTATAACACTTTCATTGCATAACTATTTTAATTATTTTTTCACTTTTTTTTATTAGATCATAACTGTACATTACTGCATTAATGGGGTAATATGTGATAATTTTATACACAATTTGGAATGTTTACATCATACTGGTTAACATAGCATTCACCTCACTTATTTAATTGTTGTGTTTAGACATTTATCACCTACTATTAATAAACTTAACATGTACCCTTGCAATACTCACAGTAGGTGAGGTCCCACCAATTACCCTCAATATTTTAATTTCTAAACTTTTTGACTCTTTTGTAGTAACAATTACCTTAAAACACAAGCACACTATACAGGTATACAAAAATTTTCTCTTTAGATGTTCATTCTATAAGCTTTTTTTCTATTAAAAAATTTTATTTATCTTTTGAACTTTTTTGGTAAGAACTAAGACACAAACACATAATAACCTAGGCCTATACAGTGTCAGGATCAATATCACCGTCTTCCACCTCCACATCTTATCCAGCTAGAAAGGCGTTAGGGGCAATAGCACATCTCAAGCTGTCGTCTCCTATGACAACAATGCCTACTTCTGGAATACCTCCTCAAGGACCTAAGGATTTTACACTTAACTTTTTGTAGAAGTAAAAGGAATACACTCTAAAATACAATAATAATACATGAAGTACATAAAACAGTAAAACATTCACTTATTACCCTTATCAGGTATCACATATACATAATTATATGCGTTATACTTTTATGCAACTGGCAGAGCAATAGGTTTCCTTAGACCAGCAAAACCACAAACACATGGGGAATGCATTGTGCTACAATGTTACAAAGGCTATGATGAGCTCAGGAAGAGGCAATTCAGGCAATAACAAGTTTTCAGCTCCATTGTAATTTCATGAGACTACTACTGTGCTTGCCATTTATCATATACTGAAATGTCTCTGTGTAGTATATGTCTGTAAATTTTAAAACCAAGATGATACGGATAATTTCTTACAAAGGTAAAGATTGCCAAAATTGCCCCTATTAGAGACAGAAAACTTAAACAGAACAATTTCTTAAAAAAAAAAAAAAAAAAAAAAAAAAACACAGAAATTTATTTAGGAACCATCAGACAAAAAAGCAAAAGGCCCAGTTGAGTTCTCAGGCAGAAATTCTATGAAGTCTTCAAAGAGTGCTGAAAATAAAGAAAAATGTCTTGACTCTTTTTATGAAGGAGACATAATACTGACATCCAAAATAGAAAAAGACATTCTAAAAAATAACCTACAGAGCAATATCACTCATGGATATTAAAGCTAATATTGTATTGACTATTTTTGGAAAAGAAATTCAATGCAACAATATAAGAAAAAGACACCATGTGGAATTCATTCAAGAAATGCAAGGCTGATTTAATATTAGGAAACCCAGTATTATGCAACATATTAATAGACCTAAGCAGAGGAAATTATTCCATCATCTTCTGAAATGCTTTCAACAAAACTCACCATCCACATCGGATAAAACTCTAAGAGGAAGTCTTTGCCAGAGTAATTAGCCAGCAGAAAGAAATATGCGGAATCCAAACTGGAAAGGAGAAAGTCACTTTGTCCTTATTTGAAGACAACATGACCTGATAGTTACAAAAACTGAAAGAGTGGGTAAGAAAAGTTGCAGGATAGAAAATCAACATATAACAGACCCAAAACTACAAAAAGACCAGACAAAAACATAGGGAAAACCCCTCAAATATTGGTCCAGACAAAGCTTTTGGGAAGTAATACCTCAAAGAACAGAAAACAAAAGCAATAATTGGCAAAAAATTTAATATCCAGAATATACGAAAAAATTCAAATAACAGCAAAAAACCAAATAATTCAATTAAAAATGGACAAATGATCTAAATAGACACTTCTTAAAAGATGTTCAAAAGTCCACCAGGTATATGAAAGAATGTTTAACATTATTAATTATCAGGAAAATGCAAATCGTCCCACCCCAGTTTAAAATAGCTATCATTAAAAAAAAAAAAAATTTAAAAACAGATGTTGGCACGGATGCGGAAAAAAGAAAACTTTTATTCATTGTTAGTGGGCATGTAAATTAGGATAGCAATTATGGAAAATACTATGAAGATCTTCCAGAAAACTAAAAATATAAATACCAAATGAAGCAGCCATCCCACTACTAGGTATATATCCAAAGGAAAGAAAATCAGTATGTCAAAATATCAGATGCACTTCCATGTTGACTGCAGCACTATATACAATAGCCAAGATTTGGAATCATCCCAACAAATAAATGAATAAATAAAATGTGACATGTACAAAGGAAGATGATACAGTCATAAAAATGAAATCTTGTCTGGAGGACATTATGTTAAGTAAACAAACCAGGCACAGGAAGACAAATACTGCATGTTCTCACTCACAAATCTGAGTTCACTGAATCCATCTCATGGAAGCAGAGAATGTAATACTAGTTGCCAAAAGCTGGGAAGGGTGTAGGGTGAGGCATATATTGGGTACATAATTAGAGAGGAGGATTCAGTTCCAATGTTCCACAACATAGTAGGATGCTTATAGTTAACGATAATTTACTAAATATTTCAAAATACCTAGAGGAGAGGATTTGGAATGTTCCCAACATAAAGAAGTGATAAATGTTTCAAGTGATGGATGCCCGAGTTGCCCTGGGATAATGTGATCATTTGATCATTACACATTGTACAAAGAAATCAAAATATCCCATGTACCCCAAAAACACATACAAGTATTTACATCAATTAAAAAAACTCTAAAAAAATAGAAATTTATGGAAAGTTTCTTAACGTGAGAAAATGTATGTATACAGCCAAAAAGCCAGTATCTTACTTAATAGGAGGCACACTAAAGTTAATTCCAGCAACACAAGAATCAAGGCAAGATTATCCACAGTCTCCACTACTATTCAACACTGAATTTGCCAATGCAATTGGACAAAAGAAATAAATTAGAGGAATAAGAATTGCTTTTTTAAAAAGCATCAAAAATTTATTTACAGATGAAAGGAGAAGACAGTAAAAATTCACTTTAAAGAAGTGAATGATAGAAATTAATTCAACACAGTCACCTATGCCTATAGTCCCAGCTACTCAGGAGGTTAAGGAAGAAGAATCACTTGAGCCCACGGGTGTCGAGGTTAGTGTGAGCTAGGATTGCACCACTGCACTCCAGTGTAGGCAACAGACCACCAACCTGTCTCTTAAAAAAAAAAAAATTAACTCAAACTATAAAAAAGTTTACTAAGATAAGAAAATATAAAATGAACATTTTAAAAAGCCTTTAAATATACATACATTAACCAGTTAGAGGTCAAAATGATAGAAAAAACTATGAAAGATAGAGAAAACATTAACAGTAGCAATTAAGAACATGTTTTTCCATGTTACACAGGAAAAACAAACTACTTAACACTGACTTTGTGTCTGTGGGTTCTGCATGCATGTATTCAACTGAATACAGATGAAAAACACTGGGGAAAAACTGCATCTCTACTGAAAATGCACGTATTTTTTGAATTGTTATTATTCCATAACCTATACAGTGTTAACAACCATTACCTATCATCCGCACTGTATTATGTATTATAACTAATCTAGAGAAGGTTAAAGTATACAGGAGGATATGCATAGGTCATGTGCAAATACTGTGCCATTTTAAGTGAGAGAGTTGAGCATCTGTAGATTTTGGTTAATCCTAGAACCAAAACCCCAAATATACCAAAGGAAATTTGTCTACCCAAAATCTGCACTGGGAAAACATTAAAACACTGCTAAAAGACACAAAGGTAGACCATGAAATGAATGTACAAGGTCTGACAATTTAGTTCGCAAACTTGCCTTTGTACACTTACAGTGGCAGCAACTCAGTAAGGTTTCATAAGTGTGATACATCAGTGGCTCAGAGCAGTGCTCATGTTGACACGTGGTGGCATCTTGCTTCAATCATTCATTAATGTTGTGTGTTTTTACGTGCCATCTCAAGAATGTCAGAGCTTAAATTAGAGCAATGAACAAACATTAAATTTTTTATTAAACTTGCCAAGAGTGGAACTGAAATCAAGAACGTGTTAGTCTAAGTTTATGGGGATAAAGCCATTTAGAAAAGAGCAGTATACAAGTAGATTGAAAGTTTTCCGAGGCAAGAGAAAGCATCATTGATGAAGAGAGGTCGGGGCAGCCAGAAAAGAGCAGAACTGACGAAAACACTGCGAAATTTGTGCGTCAAAAATTATCAGCTGACTACAAGAAGCATAGCAAACCAAGTAAGCATCAATAGAGAAACATCAGGAAATCCTAAGATTCTTAGCATGAGAAAGGTGTATACAAACATGTTCCCAAAGGACCTCACAGAGGAATAAAATCTAAGTTTGCAAGACCTTTTGGAGAGGCAAAACGATGTTTGGAGCCCTTTTAATCACTGGTGATGAAACATGGGTGTACCAACACAACTCTGAAACAAAGCATCAAAATGCACAATGGAAGTCAGCCAATTCTCCACAATCAAAAAGTTCCATCACTCCAAATCAAGAGTCAGAATGATGTTGCTAACCTTTTTTAATATCAAAGCGATTGTCCATGATGAATTCGTGCCAACCACGTTTACTATCCGAAAGTGCTGAAAAGGGTGCATGAAAAAGTTAAATGAAAGCAACCTGAACTATTCACCAACAACTCATGACTCTTGTATCAACAACATACCAGCTCACACGGCACTGTTTTTATCCAGTAAACAACTGTATTGGAAACCCTGCCCCCTACTCACCTGCTCTGGCCCCCAGTGACTTTTTTCTTTACCCAAAGATAAAGAAAATATTGCAAGTAAGATATTTTAATGACATTCAAGACATCAAGGGTAATATGACGGCCTCTGATGGCCATTCCTGAAGAAGAGTTCCAAAATTGCCTTGAAGGGTGGACTAGGCACTGGTGTCAGTGCATAGCTTCCTAAAGGGAGTCCTCCGAAGGTGACTAAAGTGATACTCAGCATGCAGTATGGAGCACTTTTTCTAGGATGAGTTCATGAACTTAATTGTCAGACCTTTGTAGTTCTGACTTTAAGAGCCATGCTAACATTCTCAAAAAATTAAAACCAACCAGGAAGTGGGCACAATCTATAACAGAATAAAAGTAGTAACAAATCCACTTAATTGTATTACAAATCGATAATAGAACCACATTAATTGGGTGGCAAAGCAAAGAACCCAGGTAACTTAAAAAAGAATAGAATAGAAATATTATATTCCTGTTAGTAAAATCTATTTTTCACATGGGGATGGGTTAGTCACTCATGCCACTGTATAGAACAGGACTGAACAAATAATGTAAATATATTGTAGAATATAAGACTTCTATTTTTCATTGTTACAGAAGTTACATATGAGAGAGATTGCTAGACTGAATCCTACATAGCTGAAATAGAATCAAAGTGATCAAGATAACCTTATGTTTTTTCATACATATACAGACAGATGAAGATATCTGTGAATGTACATACATGTCCTACCTCTGTCACCCCCTAGAAGCAATGGCATCCCAGTAGCAACGAGCGTACCTAGTGTCCATATCTTAGTTTCTTTCTTCTTACTTTCCTTCACCAACAAAAGAAACCAGGGCTCCTTGGAGAAATGGCTGAATCCAAGACTTGATTCAAGGAAAGTACAAAGTAAGCCTGAACTATTTTATAGTACTAAAAACTAAGGAAGTACTTGAATAATAGGGGCATGTTAAAAGGACACAGCAACATTGAATAACACTGTGAAAGGACGTAACACTACTCAACTATATACTTAAAAATGCTTAAGATTGCTATTAAAATCCTCTCTAGTAAGAAAAAAGAATATGTAAAAGGCAGTTTAAAGAAGCTTCCATTGGCCAAATCCACTACAATATAGGCAATAATGTATCTATAGTTACATATTATGTGCCACAAAATAAATAGCCACGAGGCTATATTGATATAAATAACCGAATAATAAATAAATGGGAGGAAAAAGACTCATTCTGTAACTCTACTTTACAGCAAAAGTCTAATTAATAAATGGAGATGGTATGATGGAAAGAGAAAAATCACTTTATCAATAACACAGCATTAATTGTTGCAGACAAGAATAATCAGTGGATGCCAAAATTATAATGGTGAAAGTCCCAAAGAATCACAAAACACTTATTAATTCCAAATTCCAAAATAGTAATTTTACAGTAGAAAAAACTGACAGCTCCAATGTGATGAAAATATTTCAAATTGTATATAAAACCAGCACATGGTACCCCACGATTACATTAATATACACAGCCATGATTTAATTTTTTAAAAAAACTGACAGCTACCCCCTTAAATAAAGTTAACATCTAGTGAACTAGTATAGAGATGTATCAACATCCTTGATCTCCTTCAGATGACACGCTGAGAACAATACAACATCCATCACTCCTGAATTCTTGATAAAGTACATAACATCTGAATCTCATCATGAAGAAACATCAGACACACTCAAACTGAGCAATGTTCTATAACACAACTAATGAGCAGTCTTCAAAAGTGTCAAGGTCATAAAAGACAAAGACAGACTAAGAAGTGTCCCTTGGAGGAGACTGTGATAGGACAACTAAATGCAATGCAGAATCTTAAACTGGACCCTGTGCCAGAAGAAAGATAAAACATGAATAATATTCATATAATAGCTAGTAGTACTACATCAATATTAATTCTTGGTTTGATAATTACATCTATGTAAAATATCAAGCATTAGGATAAGATGGGTGAAAAGCCTATGAGAAGTCTTTGCTCTATTTTTACAACTTTAAAATAAGCATATTATTTCACTATACAAGTTAAAAATTGTTTAAGTACCCTATAAAGTACCTATTGATTCAAAGGTTATTTTGTTCTGTAAAATTTGAATTCAGTCAAAAGGCTGCACTCAAGGATCCAGGAGGCCGCAGGTTCCCCACTCCTGGAAGACGAGGTTGGCACAATTAAATCTTAATTAACAGAAAGAACTAGTTAAACCTGTTGACAGCAATAAACAGAATCCAGACACTTCAAAAACATCATCAGGGCCTATTTCCGTGCATTTTTGCTGAATAACTTCAGCAAAAGGGAATGTTATCATTACCACTAATAATTCAGAAAGAGAGGCTCTGAAACATAGTAGTAAATCAATCCTCAAATTGCTTCGCATCTGGGCAAATCTATGCAAGCAAGTCCCAGGATTAGCTACTACAAAATGTATTAATATGTGCCCAGAGAGAAGAATACATAGGAAAGGATAAGATTGGTTATGATACTTTTTCAGTATAAACAATGATGTAATCAATGTTCCTATCCTTGCACCCAGGTATTTTAATATCTGTAGGAAAAGATCATAAAACACAAGATTGCTAAATCAAAGGACAGATATATTTTTAATTTCTATCCTTATCAAAAGGTAACTTTCTCAGAAGATTGTAGCAATTCAAACTCCCACCACCAATATCTCAGAGTCATCATTTCCCTACCTTCTCAGGAGCGTGTGGGGGGGATCAATCTAGTTGATGAGGGAAATCCCATTTTGATCTATATTTCCCTGACTGCTGGTACAGATGAAAATCTTTCCATGTTTACTTGTCATTTATACTCCCTCCTCCATAAATTGCTTGTTCATATCCTTTGGATATTTTTCAATTATGTCATCTAATTTAACGAATTATTTAACAATATTTATACTTACAATCATATCTATTCATATTCATATGGTCCTGGGGGTTTTTTTATCTTGTTTTGGGTACTTCAGGCCATACAGAACTTTTCATCAAAAGGTAGGTGGTTAAATCTATCTAATTAGTTAATTAGAAGATGGAGTTGCCATTAAATAAGCAGAAGTCAGAGACGCTAAGATGTCCACTGCCCAAGTCTGTGCTATACAAAGAATTCTATGTATTTTGCACAAGTTCTCAATGTCCCACTTAACATAAACATTACGTAAAAAACATTTTCACAATATCTCATTAGAACCTATCTCTATTTTACTTATGGAAGGTCCACAAATAACATCATTTCATTATAATGTTGATGTGAAAAATCTTGCCTCCAAGCCAGGGCCACTTTGCATGTGGAGTTTGCACATTCTCCCTTGTGCGAGCTTTCTCTAGGTATTCTGGTTTCCCAAAGCTATAACCATTAGTTGAACTGGTGTGTCTGAAATGTCCCCGTCTGAGTAAGCATGGGTGTGTATGTGAGTGTGCCCTGCAATGTGACAGCGTCCTGTCCACGATTAGCTCCCACCTGTTCCCTGAGCTGAAAGGTGAGCACCCAGCCACCTGTGAGCCTGAACTATATAACTGTGTAAATAATTATCTCACCTGTTTTTATTAATTTTTCTTAAACATATTTATGGCTCACCTTTCTTTCAGTGTTTAATATCAGAAGTTTTTTGGTCTTTACTCAGAGGTTTGATGCTTTATGACCAGAAATACACTGTAGGGGATTAACTCTTACTTATATCAATTAGCCAAGGGTAAAATTGGTTCCATCATACAGCAGGGTCTCATTTATCAGCAGGTTCTTTGAAACTGCCATTGTAAGCAAAATAACATACAGCAGGGCTTCAAATAATGTCATTTCATTTAACATCATTTCGTTATAATATTGACAAGTAAAAAATGGTTTTATCACCTGTCATTTCACTTAAAGTCTCAACTTCTAAGACCCTATCGCCAACGTTAAATGAGAATTTACTGTAATGTATTTCTTGCACAGTTTCAGGAATCCAACTTCTGTGAAAATGGAGGAAAGAACACACTTTGTTTTATTAAGAAATTTAGCAAGAGTTGTTATTCACTCTGGAAAGACTCATCGCTAGGGCAATGCTGTTCTCAGTATTTAAGTTACATGTTTCAAACTGCATTCATCACTCTTTCACTGTACTTCAACACACAGGCCCTTTCATTGAGTCTGCTAGTGTATTTGAGACTGAGCATTTCTATTTTGAAACATAATCATGTTTTGTTTATTTTTCCCTTATATAACAACATTGTGTTGATTTGTAATTCATGAATTTCACTTCAGCAAAATAAAGGATACACTGCACAACACCTGTTATATAAAAGGATGGCTGAGTCTGGTGTGGTCCAGAATCACTGCCCCAGGTCTACAGCAGAGCTAAGACTCTCCAGATGTTAGAGAAGGACCATCCTTCTCCATCACCTCTAAGAACATGTATAAGGCCCATACCTGCTCCATCTACACAGTGCACCTTCTGCCCAAGACCCAGTGTCTCAGCTGCATCTATGTTCTCCTCTAACACCAAGCTTTAAGCCTCTAACAGTTATCCAAACATATTTAGGCAGTGGAACAATGCACAGACAAGAAAGATAATCTCAGTGTACCATTTGCCTAGGATCACTCTGAGTTTTAATAGTCCTAATTATACTGTATGCCTCTCAGGCCACTGATTACCAACTTGGTTCATTTCAAATACCTCTATGAACAACTATCTAACATAACAAGATAAAAAGAAAAAGCTTACAGCCTAGAAGGAAAAAAGAATTTTTTTTAAGTTTCTTAAAACTTGCTCAATGAATAAGTTTCTAGTCTCAACATTTTCAAATTACCTTTCTTTAAATTTACATAATTAATGATCCAGAATCTTTTATTATTTATTAAAATGGTGAAACATCACAATAGTAAATTAATCAATGTTTCCACCATAGATGACCAAAATACTATAAAACACATTGACTCGAACAATTTTCTGATTTAAAGAAAAAGTCCTTTCCTTCAGTGACGATCAGGAAATACTGACAGGCATTCAAGGAAAGCACCAAGTTAAACTTTTTAGTTTTACCATACTCTTGCTTATTAATTTATGAGCTAGAAAGAGCTAGACAGCACATCATTGGTTGACACAAAGGATGAACTGTTGACTTCTAAAACACATTGTTAAAGGGATTCTTTTTTTTTGGGGGGGGATGGGGACAAAGTTTCACCATCACCATGGGTAAAGTGCCATGGCACTGTTATAACTCACAGCAACCTCAAACTCTTGGGCTCAAGCAATCCTACTGCCTCAGCCTCCCAAGTAACTAGGGCTACAGGCATCTACCATGATGCCCTGCTAGTCTGTCTATCTTTAGTAGAGATGGGGTCTTGCTCTTATTCATGTTGGCATCGAACTTCTCAGTTTAACCAATCCACCTGCCTTGGGTCCTAGAGTGCTAGGGTTACAGGTGTGAGCCTCTGTACCCGGCCATTAATGCCAGTCTTAAGAGAAGGAAATACATGTAAGTCCTAATTTTTTTTTTTAATTTATGTGTGTAACATCTTAGCCATGAACTTCTCCTGTGCATTTTGTTATTATTTCATCGGCGATCACTAAGAGTAAACAAAAAGAAGAAAAGTTCTTGAATGTCAACTATAGTATTTCTTGAATGTTCTGAATAAATGTAAAAGGAAATACAAGTGTTATTTTTTCACAAGTATCTTTATTTATTGAGGACCTCCTCCAATACACGGTTCTTAACAAATAACAAAGATAAATAAAATGTGTATCTTGTCCCAAAGTTTACACCATGTAGAAAAGACATCAAGTTAGCCCATGATGAACACTCCTCCTCCTTCTTAATAACAGAACCCCAGTTCTGTTAGGAACAACAATGTACATAGTGAAAAAACAAATAAAAAAAAAAAAAAAATACTGCATTTCCCAGCCTCCCTTACAAATACAGGTAGTCCTGATACATGTGAGTCCACATAGTAAGATCCAAACACAGTGTTGAGTGGGACTTCCCAAACAGTCAGTTCCTATAATAGAAGGCTGGCTCAGCTGGCATGCTCACCTTGGTACTTCCTCCTTCTGGGAAAACACATGTGAGAGCTGGACAGTAGCAGCCATCTGACATCATAAGGCAAAGACCAATAAACTACAAGAGACTTTTACCCTCACAACCCTGAACTGGTAAACAAAAGCCAGCAACTGCCTAACTATGGATTTCACATTATGTGAGAAATACATAGTTCCTATCTTATTCAAGCCTCTTTTAAGTTTTTGTGATAGATGAACTTAAAATCTAATAAGAAAGACACACTGAAAAAGTTTTATGAAAATCCTCAGAGGAAGACATAGTTCTGACAGAGGCAAGGGCTGGAAATGATCAAGAAAATATATAGATAAAGCAAACATAAATTGGTTCTTTCATTTGTTCAACTACCATTGTCAACCAATATACAAGGGCTTGAGATACAGCAGCTCCCCTAAGAAACTTTGAAAAGGGTTACAAACAAAGTGATTATTAAAATACAGAGTTATCTCAATGGTGCAGCCACACACAGACGTGCTCATTGTGCCCACCCACTCTAATAGCCACAAAGGTAGCATCCTATCATCAAAGGAACAATTGTGGGAGCTAGCCGCAGCCTTAACAGCTATAAGAACAGTAAAATGGGAATACAGTATACTTTGAGCTACGAGTGGAGTTGCATATTATCTGTGGATTTTATTTCTCCTTCACTGCCTCCTCTATCCAATTTTCCAGGATTGTAGAAAAGACATGCTTTAATGTCATCAAAAATCTAAGTAGCTTCCCTAATGTGGTCCAGAGAACACCTAAACTTAAGTGCAACTATAAATAAGGAACAAAAGTTGTTAATATCTAATATTTTAGTAGCATATCCTATAAATTTAAAGAAATATGACTCTTTTATTTCACTTATTAATAGTTATTAAACAACACTACTAAGTTACTAAAAATTAGAAAAGATTGTCAAACAGTATACAATAAGGGAAGAAAAAAATGAGTGTCTTTTTTTCCCTCTGCTGTTACATAAACACACATACCAACAATAAGCAGAATGTCTTTCAAAACAAAACAATAGGAAGTCACTTTTGGCTGAAAGAACAGGCTTAAATCATGTTGATTTCTTCTTTAATCCTGCTAAAGCAAGTTTCTGCATGCTTACTGGAGCCTCCACCTACAAAGCTGTTAGGACAACAGCCAACACATATATTCAATTACGTAAGTATTCAATGCTATCAGCCAGCTGTTGCCCGTACATAATACACTGACCTCTTTCACTCTTGCTTAAAATGGCAAAAACAAAGCAACTGTTGATAAAACAGTAATCATGAAATATGCAAAATACTTTCTTCAAAAAGATTGTAGATAACTATAAAACTCAGTTTTGCATTTTAAACTGCCCTACTACCTCTAAACTGCTTTTTTGTTCCTGATTTGCAAATTAAGTTACTAACCTTTTAACTGTAAATTTATTCCTTCAGTTCTTTAAAAAAAAAAAAAGAAGAAGAAGAAGGCAGCCAGGAATTCAAAAATAAAATATACTTTCCCTTTGTTTCCAATCAAATTTCTCACTGGAATACTTCACATGGTAATCTTCTGCCTTCCCTCTCATTCATCTTCACATTCTTCCATGGTTAGAAGACAACTAACTTGAAGCCTGTTATAGGAAACGGTCAAAATCTGCTCTGAACATAACTCTCATCCCTCACTTCAGCAATCAACAAAAAACTCTTCATCTATGTTTCCGGGAAGTGTGTTTCTCTAATTCCATTATTTCCAAACTAGCTCATGAGGGGAGTGCAGGAAAGTCCTAGCAACAACAGAAAACAGACTAAGCAGAACTATGACATGGAACTTGAATAAAATTCACATATGGTGGGGGAGAACTAATTCCTAATAACAATTTATCCAAAGAAACTTGGGCTTCCTCAAATTAGCTTTCAATTCAATTCATTGAGTAACTCAGTGGTAATTAATGACCAGGCACAGTTCTAGAGACCAAGGAGGCCTCAGTAAAGACAGACAAACATCATTCTCTTTATAGATGTTTCATGCCTCTCACAAAATCATGTATCTAGTTAACTGTTTCAACACTTCTAGTTCTTCCCCCAAACAGCCAGTTGATTTTTTTCTCCAGTTTTGGTGGTTATCTTATGTTTTCTGCTCATTCATCAAACCTAGACAATTTGATATTCAAATGTAAGACAAGTGTTCTGAAATTAACATAGTTATATTACTTACATAATTTATAACATACGTAACATAAAATTATACATCAGCAATGACTTGATGCAGTGACAACAAAATGATACTAAACTTTTCTCCACCCCCTCCCAAAAAAGGGAAGAATCACTTCAACTTAATTATACAAATATGTACTAAATAATTAAGTTCAATTAATTGGGTTAAACTCAAGGCCAAACACTACTAGGTTTTTATGCACCTTTCCTACCCTCTGATTCAAGATGAAATGCTTAAATTAATCCAATAGCTAGGATCCTGAAGTGGCCCAGTTCATTCAGGTTAGTGAGGAGAACAAGATGGTGCCATTCACAGCCAGGCTTCTGCAGCATGGCCAGATGACTCCAAGACTGGACAAGTATTCTTAAGTCTTTCACTACTACCCTCAGAAAAGAAACTGTAGACCAATAGTGACAAACACGAGCTTCCTAAAAGCAAGACATAAAAGCAAAACATCATAGTTTCTTAAAAGAGGGCCCTCTACTATAATATTAGAAATTTAAAATTTGAAATTTGAAAATTAGAGTGTTCTCGCCACTTTTTCCAAATATATAAACTGTGTCTATCAAGGGACTCACCACGAACCTTGGGAAACCACTCTTAGAATAGCTGATAAGCAGTGTTAGCTCATTAATAGCAACACAGACTCAGAGGGTCAAAGACCCAAATCAAAGAATTTTCCCGAGACCACTACTGTGACCTCAAAACTTTCAATCTAGCAAAGAGGCAAATATATAAACAAATAATAAAATGTAATAATGCAACAATAGATTTTTGTAAAGGATAAAGAAATAGCACAAAACAGAGGGTGATGAACTCTGTGGATCTTGGAGGTATAAGGTGAGGGTTAGAAGAAAGATCCCTTGCAGAAGATAATATATTTGACATGATCTCCAAATATGAACTATTTCAGCCAGGTGGGATTAACATGGTAGGGAGAGGAGTGAGTATACATATACCCATACCCCCATTTGGAAGAAAGCGGGAAAGGAAGAGAATTTTCCTGGGAAAAGGAAGAAAAAATGCAAACATATCATGTGTTTGGAAAATTTTATTATGTGGGAGAAAAGCAAAATTTTATACAGGAGCGCCAAGAAAAGAGGTAAGAAAGGTAGGCATGGAACAAATTTAAAAATACCTTGCTATACTAAGAAATGATAGGCAATTTCCAGATGACTACAACCAAACAAGATAGGCAATGCTTACGTAAATACTAATTGGGGAAAAGGTGAGGGAGATGAGGAAAGAGTTCTGACATGCTGACTTGAGGCATCCACAAGTCATTCAGATGGACAAGTCCAGGAAGCAGTGGTAATACAAACTGGAACTGGAAGGAGAGATTAAGGTCAAAAACAAAGACTAGGGATAATCAGCATATAGATGTTGTCTAAATAATGGAAGTAGATGAGAAATGATAGAAAAATATAAATTCATATAAATTATAGCACTGATTAGAGGAAAAAAATCATATTACTCAGTATCTGATCAATAATACATAGCAACTCTTAAAGTCTAATCTTTTGAACTAACTTTCCACATAAAAGGAAAAATTTTAGTAGGGGCAAGGATAGCTGAAACAACGAAATGATTAATAAAAGCATCAAATGATTCACTGTATCTGCTACTGCCATTTTAGACAGTAAGATAAAACCTAATACCAAAGCTGTTTCATATAGCTAGAAAAATTAAAATATCTAAATTTAGCGAAAAATCAACAAAATACAGTATTTTTAAAAGTGTAACTCAAATAATTTACATAATCTAACAAGTTTCCTTTAAAAGACCAACCCAAAACTCAGTGTGATTTTTACCATCCAATGCCAAAATATTTTTGATTAAAAATTATTTTCTTTTAAACTGGATAATTACTAATTGAAAGCACTACCCTGTTCTTAACAAGACAGCTTTTGTAAAGGTAATTTACTTTACAAATTCAAGCTGAAATAATATTTTGGCACCTCTCCCTTCTTTAATTTATGAAGAAAAAGAAATAAAATATAAATCCACATAAAACAGAGAATATTTGCATAATAGGGACAGCAATCCCATAATATCTATATTTTTGCTCAACAATGTTACATAAGGAACTTCCCGATGGAGAAAAGACGTTATAGAAAACAGGTATCCTTTATCTCAAATGCATATTTTTTCTTTGTCCTGTTCTCCCTTTATTCACAATTATTCTTTCAAGTAATTTTACCCAGATATCTAAGTCATCCCTTCAACATTATCATTTATTTCTACAGGCAAAGGCAATACTAAGAAGTGACTTGTCTGTCCACTATCAACATAGCTAAACCACAGGGCCATTTGGGTTAATAATGCACAAGGTCAAGCAGAGGTTAACAGTCTTTGATCAAAGCAAGCTGGCTATTCTTACTGCCATTTACATATAGAACTCACAAGATGTGTTTATTTTCACCCTCCTTTGAGTGACCTCCCTTAGGTGGCATGGAAAGGATCTCACATTTCCATAAAGCATTAACTGAAAGAGTCTTCTTATTTGATACTCTCGTTAAGAGCAAATTTTATTTTTTTCAAAACTTTTGATCTTTTTCATTTACTTAAGAACCTTTCAACTTAAAGGCCATACCCTTTAAATCAAGGCTGGGCAACTGACAAATGCGCAAGAGGAAACAGTACTTATGCAACAGGCTGCCATCACATGACTTGAGGCTTATTAGCAATTTTTTCTAAAGCAGGGCAGGCAATAACATTTAAGATTTCAAATTCAAAAGGCAGCCATAAGAAATCATTCTCCCCTCTATTTTTGCTACTTACAATTCCTACTCTTTCATCAATCTGAATATCAATAATACAAATACTATTAAACCTTAGGAAAAAATACTTCAAAAGAACGACATGAAAAAAATTTCAGATCATGGCTGTCTGGTCACAAATTCATAATTCCCAGATCTTCATCAATGAGACTGTATTAATAACATGAAAGACAATTAAGTTCCTTAGAGTTATCTTTCTTTACTCCTGTGTGTTGGCTCAATAGAGACAAAAATGAAGTGATAGATACGTAACTAAAAACAACTGTTAAATACAGAGAACACACTGGAAGGAAAACGAAAGCTGATGATCAGAGATGATGACACTCACTATGAGTGGTTGAGTGAAGGAAAATGGGTAGGAGGTCAAGATTAGAAAAAATAGGTCCCACCCTGTTGTAAAGGATTGGGTGCAAAAGAAGAAGAAAACATATATTATCAGCCCCTCCTAGAATTTAAATTTCCCCTGCTCACAAAGAAAAAAAAACAAAATACATCCAAGAGAGGAGCCCCAAGGGAGAGGCTGGAGTCAGGGGGTGGAGGGGCTGGAGGGGGTGGGGGGGTGGAAGTACAAACGTATGGCGTGACTTAACATGCACGCATAATGAAGTTTATAAACTGCTCGTTTCTGTATTTTTCTGCTAGGAAGTGGTTGAGATCAAGTGGAAAAGAATCTAAATAAAGCAATAATCTTATCACTGAAAGTCTTCAAAGGTATCAATGCCACTTGAATCTGATGTTTTCTTAATGTTAACTAGTATTGTGCCTTTTACAGGACTATATTTATTCTGGAAACAAATCAAAGGTTAGTTCAAGTGCTAGCTTAATAAAATCTAGTTGTGATGATCAAAAGCCTTCAAAGTCATTAAAAAATACTTAATCATATATATTAATAATATTCTTTTAAGATTTTTGAAAATATTTTTCAGTCAAGTAGAATAGTACACAAAGGAAGCTGCTTGCTACCACTAGCTTAGTTTTGTTAAAATGACAAATCTTTGTTATGTGCCATTGCTTTGAACCATGTTCACAGTGGTACATGTATGGGGGTATATGTACGTATGTGTGTGTATGACAAAATCCATTGACACAGTTATATTGGGTTTTTTTGTTTTTGTTTTTGTTTTGAGACAAAGTCTCACTATTCGCCCTGAGTACTGTGGCATCACAGCTCACAGTAACCTCAAACTCTTGTACTTAAGCGATTCTTTTGCCTCAACCTCCCAGGTAGCTGGGACTACAGGCACCTGCCACCTGTTGTTTGGCAGGCCCAGGCTGGACTCGAACCCACCAGCTCTGGTGTATGTGGTCGGCACCCTAGCCACTGAGCTACAGGCACCGACCCTATATTGGAGTTTTTAAATAAATTTTAGAAACAGTCTAGAAGTATGTCTATTAATTACATTATAAAATTGATAATCATAGAAACTATAGTCTCTAGTAGCACTATCTTATTTACCCTTCCTATATAGGAAAAAAACAGAAAAATGAACAGCATCTAATGAACCATTCTCTACTCTAGTTTAATTCTTCCCGCTCCTAAATGTGACCCTAACTCTTCTCCTTCCCTTTCCTTCTGCCATAGCTCAGGTAAAAACTCCTATGCTCTTCTTCCATTCTGAGTTAAGGATCCCATCATATTCAACTATCACTTTCATGCAAACAATATTAAATCTATATTTCAAGTGTCAACCTGTTTGTTATCTGTGTCAATTCTACATCTGCTCATCAGCTATCTTTATCAGAGAAGCACAGTAATGGAATAGTTAAGCATACAAACTCTACCTAGCCAGACTGCCTAGGTAAAATTTCATCCCACCATTTATGAACTGAACAGCCTTTGAAAACTTCTTCTGTAAAAGAGATGTTGCTCTGCTACTAAAACAGGAATAAAATGGAATCTACAACTCATAGATAGGCTGCAAGAATTAAGCTAGATACTACCCAATTCATGTAAAGAATTTAGAACAGTGCCTGACGCATTGAAGACACTCAAGAAAGCTCAAGTATATTCGTTACCTTATTAAAACATTTAGCTATAGGGGTGGCACCTATGGCTCAAGGGAGTAGGGCACCAGCCCCAAATACCGGAGATGGTGGGTACAAACCCAGCCCCGGCCAAAAACTGCAAAAAACAAATAAAAATAAAAAATAAAATGTTTAGCTGTAATGTCAAATACGACATGTTCAAAACCAAAACATGTCACCTCTCAAATTAAACTTCCTCTCTGGAATTCCTTACTTCATCGTAGTCAGAGACTTTGGAGTCATCTGCAACAACATTGAATGTGTAAAGAATTCTTCCTTCCAACTTTGAATGCCTCCATTTTATTTTTTTAATTATTATATTTTATTTTCTAGAGACAGGGACTCACTCTGTTGCCCAGGCTTGAGGGTAGTGGCATGATCTTAGCTCACTGAAGCTTCAACCTCCAGAGCTTAAGTGATCATCCTGCCTCAGCCTCCTGAGTAGCTGGGACTAAAGGCATTTGCCACCACAGCTGGATAACTTTTTAAATTTTTTGTAGAGATGGGTGTCTCACTGTGTTGCCCTGGCTGTGAACACCACCACTTTAGATGCAACCATCTGAACGTAAACTACTGCATCCTAACTGGACTGCTCTTCTACGCTCTTCCTTACATACAACTATCCTTCACGCTAATGCTACAATTATTCCTCTGAGACCCTGGGAGAAAATACTATTAGAAAATAAAAATGTTTTAAAGTTTACCATTTACAATGGTATAAAGATATAAAAATACTGCACAGGTAAAAGAGGAAAAGGATAGATTACTTTTGTTAATGATACTAGAACAGCTCAACATGTCGGAGTAGACTGAAATACCTCAATTCATGAGTTACAAAACTCACAACTGGGAAGATTCAATTATCCTCACAGTCATCGAAAGATCTGATGTAATCACAATCAAAAGTACAATGGTATTCTTTGTTGAGCTTAAAAACTGATAGCAAGTTTATACAGAAAGGCAGTGAAAGAGCCAAGACATAAGACACTTGTAAACAAGAAGTGAAAGCTAGTAGGCACTACCAAATACCTCTACTTAATATAAATCTGTACTGCTTATGACTGCAGAACAAGAATGAGAATAAAGAAATACAGCAATGGAATGAGACAGAGAATGCAGGAACAGACCCGAACTTGTATGGACACTCCACACATGAAAGTGGGGGTAATGTACAGATAAAAGGAGAAAGAATAGATTTTTTTAAAAAAATGAATAACAAAACAATTGGATATCTACACAAAAAAACATAAAACAAAACTGGACCACTTGCTGGTACCAGACACATACAAAAAACAATGCCAGATGGATTATAAACCTAAATGTAAAAGGTTAAAGCCATAAAACTTTTAGGGAATATATAGGAGAGTATCTTAAGAGCCTCAGGGTAAGGAAAGACCTCTAAACAGTTAGAACACAGACCAAAAGGAATGGATTGGTAAATTTTAAACTAGTATTTCTCTTCCTCAAAATACATCATTAAAGAAAGTTACAAGATAAGCCACAATTGAGAGAAGATATGTTTACCATGTATAATACTTACCAATTAGAACACATAAGATATATACCTACGATTTGTAGGTTTGTAGAAATAGTACAGACTTTCATGTATTTCAAAAAAGAAAACATGAAAATGAACAAAAGACCTGGAAAGCCATTTTACAAGAAAAAACAACCCAAATGGCCAATAGACATATAAAAAGATGTTCAATCTCATTCATAAACCCATGGAAATGCAAATATAAACCATAACGAGATACCATAATCACTAACAGACATGCATAAATTAAGTCTGTATATATCAAGTATTGGTGAGAATATAGAACAACAAACACAAACACACATTACTGGCAGGAATGAACGCTGGTATATCCACTCATGAAAAAGAGATCGGCACTGCCTACTAAAGTTTGAATGAGTACATATCCGTGACCCAAAATTCAACTCGTAGGTGCATATACTAAAATAATTCTTCTACATATGCACCAGAAAACTCATTTAAATATTCATAGCAACAGTGTTCATAAAAGCAAAACACTGGGGAAAGCTCAAAGCTCTATCAATAATACAATGGATAAATTATAAATTATGGCAAATTTTATGAATGGCCAGAGTTATTTTAACCCATCAACATGAATAAATGTAAAAGTAAAATGCTGAGGAAAAGTAAATCTCAGAAGAACACAAACAGCATAAGTCTAATAGAGTCCAAAATAGGTCTAAACATTATAACATGTTGCTTAAAGATACACTTATAAATGATAAATTCACTAACAAAAGTAAAGGAACAACTCACAGAAATCAAGACAAAGGTTACTCCTAGGTAGTAACTATGATTGAAAAAGGGACACACAGTAGTTTCTATGATCTGACAATGTTATATTTCTTCCTTGGGGTGATAGATACATAGATGTTAAGTTTATTATTATTATTTAACCTGTATATGCTTTATAAACTCTCACGTATGCATAATATATTTCACAAGAAAACCAATAAGGGTGGAAGGTACTGAATATGAAAGTAAAGAAATGGAAAATTTTTGGAAACCTGGCTAAGAAGTCAAGAACAAAAAAAGAGCAATATGTAACATAGGTACACGGGGCTGATTAGACCTGGGCATGTTTAAATACCTATGAAAAGGGACCCATTGGGTTGGAGATGTTAAAAATATAGAATGAAGAGACAATTTACAGAAGGAGTCTTCTGCAAAGGGAGGTGGAATAAGATTCAAAGCATCTATGAAAAAAAGGATTCTTCCTCTTTAACTTGAGGGAACAAAGCAAGAAGACTTATTATGCCCAACTTCCCTAACAAGATGTATTGTAACACCTAAAACAGTGCTAACAGGCAGGAAAGAGAAGAGAGGCAAGGGCAGTGTCGGGCAATTTCACAATGTACACCCTGGATTCTCTGAGAAAAGCACACAGTTAATACTTAACAAATATTCAAATCACCTATAGCTAAGATTACAAATACTCAAATCACCTGTTAAAAAAGTCCACATTAGAGCCAGGCACAGTGGGTCACACCTATAATCACGGCATTCTGGGAGGCCTAGGACAGTGGATCACCTGAGCTCAGGAATTCAAGACCAGCCTGAGCCAGGGCAAGAACCCATCTCTATTAAAAATAAGAAAAAATAAGAAAAACTAAAAACATTACAGGCACATTGTGGCAGGCACCTGTAATCCCAGCTACTCAGGAGATTGAGGTAAGAGGATTGCTTGAGTCCAGAGTTTGAGGTTGCTATGAGCTATGATGCCACAGCATTCTACCTAGGCCATCAAAGAGAGACTCTGTCTCAAAAAAAAGAAAGAAAAAAAAGAAAAAGTCCACATTAAAATATTCTTTATCAGATAAATTCAAAACACAAAACACAATAAGCTTAAAAGTCCAATTCATATTTTTAATAATATATACTAAATATTTATATTGACATTAGAAGTCTTTTAAAAGCAAATTTTAAAATCAAAGTTTCTTTGATTATATAATATAAAATACAAAACAATCAACTTCTACTTACTTAATTGAGTTTCTAAAGTGGTCTTCTGCTGGGTTTTTTACAGTGCAACTGTTCAGGAGCCATAAATCTGCATCTGATGCATTTTCTATTAACAAAATGAATACAAAAAAAAGAAAAGTAAGTAGCACATTTAATAATTCAAAACTATTCAAGTGCTTACTCAGATGGAACTGGGATTTCTAGGGGAAGGGAGAGAAAAGCAAAGAGTAAAGTCATGTAAACAGGCAATACAACACGGTAGGCAACTGCTATCATACAGAAATAATTCTGAGCAATATTACAAATGTGTGCAACCCAGGCTCCATGTTTTCACTTCACATGTAATCAGGATAAGCATTTTCTTCCTTTATATTGAATCCTTGAGACTAAGGATTTAATAACTTCCAAAAACTAAAGTGAAATTGGCTCCATCTTACATCTAATATAAAATTAACTTCCCCTTTTGGACAATTGTTCAAATTTGTCAGGCACAGTAATTGGCATACACTGACTATTCTTCAACTTGAGAAGTTACTAAAAATTAACTGGGCGCCATAGCTCAGTAGTTAGAGTGCTGACCCTTCCAAGCGAGTGCTTGGAAACAGGTGGGGAGATCAGAGGTGGTGATTTGAAGCACACCGGAGCCTAAGTGAAAAAAAAAAGAAGAAGAAAAAGAGAGAAGCTATCAAAATATTACTTGTTGTAACCTAATCACCTGTACCCTCATATTAATCTGAAATAAATAAATATATATGTATAAATAACTTGTCTGCCTTGAAAATTAATGATTTACATCAGAGAAATGCAAATCAAAACTACTTTGCAATATCATCTAACTTCAGTAAGATTAGCCCATATCACAAAATCCCAAGACCAGAGATGTTGGAGTGGATGTGGAGAAAAGGGAACACTTCTACACTGCTGATGGGAATGCAAACTAATACGTTCCTTTTGGAAAGATGTTTGGAGAACACTTGGAGATCTAAAAATAGACCTGCCATTTGATCCTACAATTCCTCTGCGAGGTATGTACTCAGAAGACCAAAAATCGCATTATAACAAAGATATTTGTACCAGAATGTTTATTGCAGTCCATTCATAATTGCTAAGTTATGGAAAAAGCCTAAGTGCCCATCAACCCACTAATGGATTAATAAATTGTATATGTACAGCATGGAATATTATGCACCCTTAAAGACAGATGGAGACTTTACCTCTTTCATGTTTACATGGATGAAGCTGGAACATATTCATCTTAGTAAAGTATCTCAAGAATGGAAGAAAAATTATCCAATGTACTCAGCTCTACTATGAAACTAATTTATGGCTTTCATATGAAAGCTGTAACCCAATTATAACCTAAGAATCTGGGGAAGAGGAAGAGGGAGTGGAGGGAAGGGAGGAGAATGGGCGGAGGGAGGGTGATTGGTGGGATTACACCTACGGTTCATCTTACAAGGGTACATGTGAAACTTACTGGATGTAGAATATAAATGTCTCAACACAATAACTAAGAAAATGCCAGGAAGGCTATGTTAACCAGTATAATGAAAATATGTCAAATGGTATATAAAACCAGTGTATGGTGCCCCGTGATTGCATTAATGTACACAGCTATGATTAAATAATAAATAAATAAATAAATAAAGATGTGGAAACAACCTAAGAGCTCTTGAATACATGAATGGATTAATAAACTGTGATGTATGTAAAAAAAAAAAATTAATGATTTACCTCAGGCAGTCTTTTATTCCTATCACCAATTTGGCTAATTAATTAAACTATAATAAAGTCATGGGCAATGCAACAAATAATACAAACCTATCACAAAATTATTAAAAAGAATTTATGAATGTCTGAAGTGCTTGATGATAGTACACCTCTCCCTTTTGGACACTTTACCTGCCTAAAATGACTTTATACATTAAAATAGGACTACCATAAAGAAAGGGAAATGGCAGCCTCATCAACAGCATCTCAGTAAGACAGGAAGCTAAGGTCAAATAAAGTTAACAACTAAGAAAAGGGACAGAACAAGATGGCAGACTAAAAACATCTCCTTACTAGCCACTCATGCAAAGTGGGGGAAAGAAAACTCCAACCACCTCTGGCTAAGGGAACCCACCTGGGAACATCACTCAGGGGGACAGTGAAGCAGTGGTGGACTACAGGGGGCAATGAGGAGGTCTGGAGCTGAGGAAAACCAGCACAGAAGGCGAGTGCTTGGAAGCAGGTGGGGACCAGCCGGCCAGCCCACCTGGAGGACTAGGAACAGGAAAAGGCTGTCCTGCAGTTTTTTGATCTGGAGCTAAACCTGCTCACTGGAGTGGCCTTGGAAGGCTTAAATGAGTGGGTGGAAATAAACAGTGTCCAGCAGCCAGGAGAGAATACTAGGTAGGGTGGATCTCCCATCAGCTTGACTGCTAGCTGGGCACCACAACTGTGGGAAGGCTGTGTGGTAACAACGGTCCACAGGGTCCCAGTGCATCGCTGGCTCTGGTACGCCTGATGAGCTCCAACAGCCACCCATGCACCTCAGAGAACTGTTTCAGAGGGCACCGTGACACATGCCTCCTACAGAAGGGGGTGAGAGCTTTAGGACCGTAATCCAGTAAGGACTGAATGTTGATGAAAACAACCAGGCCCTCACTGAGAACAACTAAATCAGAAAGACAGGACAAGATCTACTCAGCAGCCACTGACATGTGTATTCTCCATCTCCTAACACCAAAGCGCCAACTGGTATCTAGGGAATATATTGCAATATAATACACACATACACACATATGTTTGGTTGCATTTTTATTATTTCATTTTTACTTTCTTCAATAGCAAAAGCTCCTCCATTTTTGTTACAGTTTTTCAGCCCCTTTTATTGTCTCTTTTTTTTTTTATATTTTTTGAGACAGACACTAATTTTGTCACCCTTGGTAGAATGTGGTGGTGTCATAGCTCATAGCAATCTTAAATTCCTGGGCTTAACCAATTCTCTTCCCTCAGCCGCCCAAGTAGCTGATACTACAGGCGCCCACCACAACACCCAGCTATTTTTAGAGACAAGGTTTCACTCTGGCTCAGGTTGGTCTCAAACCCATGAGCTTGGGTGATCTACCCACCTCCACCTCCCAAGTGGTGGATTACAGGAATTCTCTGTTTCTTATTTTTCTCCTTTTCTCTCTCTTTTGGTAGAGATTTTTCTATTTTTCTCATCATTCCCACATAAATTTATCATAAACAGTTAAGATATACTTTTTTCTTTCTTTACCTAAGATAATTGTATTTTTAATTTTCTTTCTCTACAACTGACCTCCCGGGACAGATCCATCGGGGTGATAGTGAACTTTCAGCTGAAACTTTCCAAGCCAGAAGAATCTATTGTCAGCCCAACATTCTGTATCCTACTAAGCAAAGCTTCAAAACTGATGGAGAAATCAAAGTTTTTACTAACATGCAAACACTGAGCAAACTCTCCATAAGACCAATTCTGTAGGAAATACTTAGACCTATTCTCTACACTAACCATCACAATGGGCCACCAGCAAAGTAAACACTCAGAAACTAAAGGACAAAACCTAGCTTCCACAATGGTACAAAGGATAAAACTAAACAATGGACTTTCACAAAATAAGATGAACAGAACTCCACCACACTTACCAATGCTCTCAATAAATGTTAATGGCTTGAAATCCCCACTGACGAGGAATAGGCCGACCGACTGGATGAAAAAGTACAAGCCATCCACACGCTGTCTACAGGAAACACACCTAACCTTGAAGAACAAATCTGGACTCAGGGTAAAGGGATGGAAAACAACATTTCAGGCAAATGGAAATCAGAATAAAGGAAATTTTACAGTCTTCTCTTCAAATACACATGGATTTAAAGCAACTGCAATCAAGAAAGACAAAGATGGCCCCTTTGTTCTGGTCAAAGGATCAATACACCAAGAGGACATTTTAATTCTAAATATATATATGCCCAACTTAAATGAAACAGACTTCAATTGGTCTGAGAAATATGATATCCTATAACACCATAATAGCTGGGGACTTTAACACCCCTCTGAATGAACTGGACAGATCCTCTAAATAGAAACTAAACATAAAAACAAGGAACTTAAATGTGACTCTAGAACTAATGGGCTTAATAGACATATATAGAACACACCACCCCAAAGCTAAGGAATATACATTCTTCTCAACAGCTCATAGAACATACTCCAAAAGAGATCACATTCCAGGATACAAATCAATCCTCAACAAAATTAAAAGAATGAAATCTTCTCAGACCACAAGGCAATAAAGGCAGAACTCAACTCCAACAAAATGTTTTATCCCCACACAAAAGCATGGAAATTAAAGAACCTTATGCTGAAGGACACTTGGGTCAAGGAAAAGATAAAGGAGGAAATGGTTCCATTTCTCAAACATGACAACAATGAAGCTACAAGTTACCAAAACCTTTGGGATACTGCAAAAGCAGTTCTGGGAGGGAAATTTACCATATTGGATGTTTACATCCAAAAAAAGGACAGAGAAAATATCAACAACCTAATGAATCATTTTAGGAAATGGAAAAGGAAGAACAATATAATTCCAAACCTAGCAGAAGAGAAGAAATAAAAAGCTACGATTAACTTATTACTGAGAAAGAATTTTTTTTTTTTTTATAAATTGAGTATAGCCTAAGTTTATGGTGTTTATAAAGTCCTTAGCACTATACAATAATATCCTAGGCCTTCACATTCACTTACTCACTGACTCACTAGAGCAACTTCCAGACCTGCAGGCTCCATTCATGGTAAGTGCCCTATACAGGCATACTATTCTTTTAATCTTACATACCATATTTTTATTGTACCTTTCTATGTTTAGGTAAATTTAGGTACACAAATACTACTCTTACAACTACCTACAGTTAAGTACAGTAACATGCAGTACAAGTTTGTACCCTAGAAGCAATAAAGCCTAGGTAGGTAACATAATAGGTTATAAATACATGTGCATGTAAATATATGCTGTAATAATCACATAATGATAAAATTACACAGTACATTTTCCAGCAGGTATCAGCATCATTAAATGATACATGACTGTATACTTGTAGACCCAGGACTCCAGTCAACAAAAATTGTGTGACTATGCCAAAGTATCTAGAAAATTATATAAACTTTTAGAAAACCACCTCCCCAAAAACAATATCTCTTCTCCAATGAACACAAGACAATCTTAATTATTTCTGAACAGTTTTGTGTATCTTATTTAATATTATCAAAAGATACTTCTACTCAGAGGCATAAGTCAGTCAGTTAATAACCAGCATACAATGAGGACTTATGTCGTGTGCCAGGCTCTACTCCAACTATTGGGGATATGGCTGTGAAAAGAACTTCCACCTTCAGGGATACACTCTTAAAAAGGAAGTCTAGTTTTAAAAATTAAAAATGGGGGGCAGCACCTGCTACCTGCTAGTGGGTAGGATGCCAGGCCCATATACCAAAGGTGCTGGGGTCAAACCCAGCCCCAGCCAAACTGGAACAACAAAAAATAATTAATTAATTAATTAATTAAATAAATAAAAATGAAGGGCGGCGCCTGTGGCTCAAAGGAGTAGGGCGTCGGCCCCATATGCCAGAGGTGGCGGGTTCAAACACAGCGCCAGCCAAAAACAGCAAAAATAAAAATAAAAATGAATTAAAAAAAAAAAATAGGGAAACAGGCAAGATAATTTTGGGCACCAATCAATGCTATTAAAGACAATAAGAGAGGGTAAAGGACAAAAAATAATTTGGGACAGTTGGTCAAAATAAGCCTATAAGCCTATAAGCCCCCCTTGGATGTTGAAATCTGAATGGAGACTTAAATGACTAGAAGGAATCTGTCATGCAAAGACTAGAGGGAAACACACTCTGGAGGTATATTCTGAAGGTAGCATGCAGAGAACTCAGAGAGATTACATATGAGAGGAGGGAGGAGAGAGGAGGAGAGGAGGAATCAGACAGGATTCCTACCAACACGAAAAGAATTGTAGCCTGAGCATCAGCTGTTTATGGTGCTATTTACTGAGAAAGGGAGGGTTTAGACAGAAACAGATTTGGGAAACAGGGAATCAACAGTGTTGTTCTGGCATTTCTATTAAATATCCAGCTAGAAATATTTATCAGCCATTTGTACACATGAAACTGAAGTTCAGGGGATTCTTTCAAGCTGAAGACATAAGGGAGAGAATTACCATCCTACAGAAGATAATGTGAAGTTACAGGATTGAAGATCCTCTAATGGAACAGAAGAGGAGAAAAGGAGGGGGGAAGAGGGAGAAGAAGGGGGAGGGAGGTGGGAGGGGAGAGAAGAAAAAGAGAAAAGAGAGAGAAAGGAGGCGAGAGGAGGGAGAAGAGAAAAGAAAGAGGGGAGAGGAGGGAGGAGAGAAAGGATAGGACAGGGGAAGGAGGAGAGAGGAGGGAGGAGAGAAAAGACAGGACAGAGGAGGGAGGAGAGAGGACGAAGCAGAGAGGAGGGAGGAAAGAGGAGGGAGGAGAGAAAAAACAGGACAGAGGAGGGAGGAGAGAGGAGGGAGGAGAGAAAAGACAGGACAGAGGAGGGAGGAGAGAGGAGAGAAAAGACAGGACAGAGGAGGGAGGAGAGAGGAGGGAGGAGAGAGGAGGGAGGAGAGAGGAGAGAGGAGGGAGGAGGGAGGAGAGAGAAGGGAGGAGAGAGGAGGGAGGAGAGAAAAGATAGGACAGAGAAGGGAGGAAATAATAAGTTATGTTGAATGCTAGGAGCTCAAGAATGATATCTGTGTAAATGTTAACAGTATTAAGAAAATGATAATACTCCATACTTTTTTTTCTTTTCTCAATTTTAGAGTATCTGCTTTCTCTGTACCAACCAACATCACCCAATAGAGACCCTTTTTATTAAGTAATACAGATAACAAATTCACTACAAGAGTAAGAAAGAAAACTGTATATGGCTATTTGTCAATAAAGAATACTGATTCCACATCATTTACTCCCTTATGAACACATTTCGTAGCTTCTAAGATGCCAATACATCCATAGCTACAGCTCTTCCAGAGGGGTGAGACTTTACAGTCATGTTCTTATCGATTTTAAAATACATTCCAATGTCAAACATTAATTGGGGGGAGTAGAGGTGGAACCAATAAAATAAATGTACAAACACTACCACTGCTGGATGTTTTGGTTATTGGAGTAAATATCTTAAAGAAGATTAACACTTGGTCTTGCCTTACTCAGAACATTCACGCCAGGTTCTCTAATAATTTGGAAGGAGAAGCAATATTAGAGAAGAACTGTTAGGGAAAAAAAGACTAAGTAAATAGCCAGGAACAGACAAGGAAGGGAAAAGTAGGAAGTAGGCACCACACCTGAAGGCGCAGACTTGGACGAGACCGAAGAAAGAATTCCACCTACTTTGAGATTTGGCCTAGAGCATGATAACCCCTTATACGCAGCCGCACATAAGCCAAGTGTTGCTGGTGCCAGTTAGGAAGGCGGCAAACTTAAGGCTAGCCAGACAGACTCTAGACTTCAATATTTGATTATTTTACAGTCTTTTGCTATTACAAAAAATGCTGCTAGGAGTAGCATTCTGAGTGTATCATTCTTGTTTTTCCCAGTTTGCCTTTGGAATCAAGTCCAAAAGGGTAGGATTATTGAGTCAGAGAATAAATTCATATGAAATTCCATTACATACCACCAAACAGCCCTCCATAAAGGGTGTGCTACTTTGCACTCCCATGAGCAAGACATGTGGGTGCTATTTGCCCACAGCCCTCCCACAGAGTGTGCTATGAAATCTTTGGACTTTGCCAGTCTGGTGAGAAACAGGATCCCAAGAAGGGGTAAGGTGCATTTCTCTAATTATGAATGAGTTGAGCACTTTTTATAATGTTTAAGGGTTGTTTTAGTTATTTTCTATTTTTCATCTGTTCCTATTTTTTGTCATTTTTTGTCAGGCTAATCATTTTCATAACAAGTTTTAATTTACTTATATATACATACCACAGTAGTTATTAATTCAGTACAATGAGAGAAGTCTCAACATTTTTCCCCTAGTTTGTCATTTTACTTTTTTATAGCGTTTCTTCATACATTTTTATTTCTAGGATATCAAATGTATCAACCTTTCATTGTGCATGATTCTCTTCTACTCTCAAATTATTAAGGAATTCACCTATGTTCTCTTCTAATACACATACGGTTTTGCATTTAGATCTCTGATCCATTAGGAATTTATTCTGACATACATTGATATCACTTAGTATTTTAAACAAAAAATTAAATAAGATCTTATATTTTCCTATCAAACTGGAAAATATTAAAAAGGATGATACTACCTTGTACAAGGAAAGCAAAGCAAGCAAAGAAACGGAGAAACTGGCAACCTTGTCCTCTGCAGATGGCAGTCTACACCGATGAGACTCTTGGGAAGGCCAGATGGGAACAGCTATCAAGCATTTAAATGTACATCAGAATTTTTTCTCCACATGCTTGTAGGGTACTTGTATCACATACCCATACATCCATATGTACATGCTGGACATGTATACACATATATACAAACAAATATTCTCATTGGAGATTTTTAACAAGGCAAAAAACCTAGAAAGCTTACATGTCCATTATATGGAGATTGGCGAAATAAATGATGGCACTGCAGCTGAACATGCACCCAGAATAATCTCTAAATGCCAATTCGTAACAATCCTTGTTATATCATTAGGTGAAACAAAGCAAGGTAAAAAGAATATGTCTAACATCTTATTTGTGTTTTACAAAGGAAAAAGAAAAGCAGGAAATTCTCTTCTGAATGAAGAAAATTTACAAGAGCATATATACACCATTATTCCAGGTGTGTGTCCCTTGAAAGTAAGATGAAGTTTCAGTTGTCCTCCAATACACAGTATTCATGGCCATCTTTTACATTCTATTTTTTAACAACTTCCAATGACATTACTTACATAATGTTTTAAAGTTTAATCCTGAGACGAGACACATGAATATTTCATTTACATCCATCCGTAAGGTTTGAGTTTTTAAAAGAATGCATTGCTTTTTTTTTCTCTCTTAATAAACTAAACAAGCCTTTAAATTTTTTTTTTAATTTTTTAAGTTTTCTTTTTCCATACAGCTTAGAATCAATAACGTCCTTTCATTTTCAGGTGAGAACCAACTTTTCCTGCTGTGTTCCATCAGGAAAACAGTGAACTGATACACATTTTCAAAGGAACATTTCTCCTCCCTGCTAAGTGCTTCTGTGTTCACTGAACCAAGAAAGAGAAATAAATTATTATTTGTTTTAATCAAAACACATTTACTTTCCAAACTATTTCTTTATATACACAAGAAGTTATTGTTAAATCTGGAATACTAAAAATCTGGTGAGTAATAACAATAGCTAACAGTACTGAGTATGTATTACATGTCCAGCACTGAGCCAAACATGTCACATTCATTTCTGTGTGCAATCTTCTAATTTTACAGAGCAGGATTCTGAGGCGTAGAAAAGAAAAGCCACTTGCCTAAAATCACACAGTAAGAGGGTGGGCCAGGATGAGAAATCCAGACACACTGACTCCAGAGATGGTGAATTTAAGGAAATTAGAATGCCTCATTAGTGGTTCTTTGCCTCTTGAGCAAAAATAACGCAGACAACATCTAAAAACCAAAAGTATTACATGGCCTTCAGGTTCCTCATGATATTTCTAAGACTACTACTAATCAGGCTGCAAAAGCAGCTACTTTGCTATTTTCAAAATTTCTAAGATTTTGAACTAGTCAGCTCTTGGCCTTCTGTAATGCCTGGGACACATTGGAAATAAAGGGAGAATTAATAATGAATGCGGGATTATTACTCCAAAGCACAGGCAGACTCACACAACTACCAATCTTCCCTTTCCCCTGCATAATGGTGGGATTATAGAAGAGACAGCATGGTTCACATCAATACTACTCAGGAGAAAAAACATTTATCTTACACAAGTATTCCATTTGAAAGTCAACCAGAGGAGCAACATAAAACAACAAAAGGAGTCTATTCATAGATGTAAGTAAGAAGAGTATGTGGGTTGGTACAAATAAAAGTTCACTAAGAACAAAACAAAGAGATAAAGTAGTTTGACTGTTTTAGACCCAAAAGCATTTTTTGAGAGTTTCTTTACCACAGAACTCTGAAAAGTAAGTCAAGTCCAAACAGTCTAAATGTGTATCATCTTTAATCATACTTGAGGAGTTTATTATATAACACAATCATGGATGCCTACTAAAAACTTCAAGAACAGAATGTACTTTAATAGAATATTTTTTTATTGTTGGGATTCATTGAGGGTACACAGAACCAGGTTACATTGATTGCTTTGTTAGATAAGGACCCTCTTATATTTGTGTCTGGCCCCAAAAAAGGTATGCCACACTCCTTCTCCTCCCAACCCTTCCCTCTTTCCCTTTCTCACCTCTCCCCATTCCCCACCTTCCATTGTATACTGGGACCTTAACTGTCCTCATATCAGAATTGAGTACATAGGATTCTTATTTCTCCATTCTTGTGATGCTTTACTAAGAAGAATGTGTTCCAAATCCATCCAGGTTAATACAAAAGATGTAAAATCTCCATCTTTTTTTAGTGGCTGAATAGTATTCCGTGGTACACATATACCACAGCTTGTTAATCCATTCCTGGGTTGGTGGGCATTTAGGCTATTTCCATATTTTTGCAATTACAAACTGAACTGCAATAAACAGTCTAGTGGCCTCGGCACCTGTAACTCAAGCGGCTAAGGTGCCAGCCACATACACCAGCGCTGGCAGTTCAAATCCAGCCCGGGCCCACCAAACAACGACAACTACAACCAAAAAAAAAAAAAAAAATAGCCATGCATTGTGGTGGGTGCCTATAGCCCCAGCTACTTGGGAGACTGAGGCAAGAGAATAGCTTAAGTCCAGGAGTTGGAGGTTGCTGTGAGCTGTGATACCACAGCACTCTACCCAGGATGACAGCTTGAGGCTCAGTCTCAAAACAATTAATTAATTAATTAATTAATTAAATAGTCCAGTGCAAGTGTCCCTGTGGTGAAAAGATTTTTTTCTTCTAAGTAGATGCCCAGCAATGGGATTGCAGGATCAAATGGGAGGTCTAGCTTGAGTTCTTTGAGGGTTCTTAAAAGGAGAATTTTAAACTAAATTTTTGTTTGTTTGTTTGTTTTTCTGGGTTTTTTTGAGACAGATTCTCACTCTGTCACCCTGCATGGAGTATCCTGGCATCATAGCTCAGAGCAACTTCAAACTCTTGGGCTCAAGCAATCTTCTTGCCTCAGCCTCCTAAGTAGTTGGGACAAGAGACATTGCCACAATACCCAGCTAGTTTTTCTGTTTTTAGTAGAAATGGGGGTCTCACTTTTGCTCGGGCTGCTCCCAAACTCCCGAGCTCAAGCAATCACCCACCTTGGCCTCCCAGAGTGCTAGGATTACAGGCGTGAGCCACCTCGCCCAGCCTATAACCATCTTTAAAATACACCTTGAAAAAAGTAACTCCTAAAACCAATAAAAGACAAACTAAAAATTCTGGTCAATGGATAATTTGTTTCCCTCTATGTGCATTTATTGTTCTTTACAAGGACTCTCCAAAGCCCAGCCTGGAGTAGCCACGTTTTCAAAACCTGTTTTCTAAGGGCAATGTAACTGATTTGTGAAAAAGTGCACTCCTTTGGCTGGCTAGGGTTAGAGCAGAGGGAAGCTGGGGAGAAGAGAAGAGAAAAGAAAAAAAAAGGAGTGAGCAGGGGGGAAGGACAAGGAGAAATGAAAGACTGACTAAGCATACCTACTCTCCCACTCCGCAATTCTCAGAGGAAGAACTGGCCCCTCTGCCGTGTAGTGCTGGCGGCTGTGTGGCGAGTCTCTAAATGAGGTAGAACACAGGCGCTCTGAGAAAAAAACACTTATTCTTGGAGATTATTCACATAATGAGTTTGCTCTTTTAAAATAGTCCCGCTGAGTGCTTCACAGAAATAAGAGGAGGAAACCAAGCGCCAGCTTGAACTCTTATGGTGAAGGAAAAAGAAATTTTTTTCCTTTAAATGAAAAATAATAGCTGGCCAAGCTCTACCAATAACTATTGAAAATTAATTATATAGCTAAGTAGGCCTGGACATAATCAAAATCAGAGTGTAAGACAGACCTTTCACTTACTATGTAGAAAAGAACATTGCTAATATTCCCTGTCCTCATTTCAAATTAAATTCTTCTGTTGGTCCTGTAATATAGTTACTTCAGATATTACTGTGGCTCAAGAATTCCTAATAGGGTATCTACTTCCATATGTTAAATAGGTTTTACAAAACCAAGAGCCCATATAAAGACCAAATGGACTTTCCAAGGTAATTCATAATCTAGCTGCCACCCCCTATCCAAAGCCACTGTTCATTAGGCCCACCTCGCAGCCTGCGTTCCCAACACTCTATGCCAGTGGTGCTCAACCTTCCCAATGCCATGACCCTTTAATACAGTTCCTCATGTTGTGGTGACCCCCAACCAGAAATTATTTTCATTGCTACTTCATAACTGTAATTTTGCTACTGTTATGAATCATAATGTAAATATCTGATATGCAGAATGTATTCAGGCGATCCCTGTGAAAGGGCCATTTGACCCCCAAAGGGGTCACGACCCACAGGTTGAGAACCGCCGCTCTAAGCTTTTAGGCCCCTGGCCTAACATATAAAATTTAAAACTGAAAAGAATAAAATCTAATAGAAAAAAACTGAGCCAAATATATGAACAAAAAAAACAAACAGATATGGTTCCTGAACATACAAAGAAATGTTCAAGTTCATTCTTAATAAATGAAAAATTAGATTATTCTAAGTCTAAAAAAAAAAAAAAAAGAAAGAAAAAGGCACCACTTTTCTCTTAGTAGACTGTCAAGAATCCAAAAGCCTGATAATGCACTGTATTAGTGCAGCAGTGAGGAAATAAGTTCTTTATTCATTGCTAAATTAATGGGAACAGATGCTAGACCACCACCTCCGGCGGCAATTTGACAACATCTAAAAAAACTGCAAATGTATATCCTCTGATCTAGCAGTTCCACTGTTAAGAATTTAGCTTGCTATAAACATACTTATACACGTGCGAGGTTATTTTTTGCAGTATTATTTGTAATAGTGAAATGTAATACAGTAAACACATTTCAGTACCTTCAGAAGGGAGACTCCTATAAAGCAAGAAAAATCAAAATAAATCTCTATGTTCCAACATAGAGAGATCTCCAGATCATATTGTTCAGAGAAAAGAATAAGACACTAAAAAATATATACAGTATGATACTAAAGGGAAGAAAGGGGGGAAATACAGAATGTATAATCACATTTGCTTATATTGGCATAAAAATGTTCTTGGATATGTACCAGAAGCTAGTGGCTGTAGCTCTCTGCCGAACCTGGGAGGAAGGAGCGAGAACTAGGCTAATAAGAGACAAACAAAAAGGAATATAATGTATAAAGTAACATACAATAATGCATATTTTTATTTGAAATCTATTTTAAAATCTACATACACTTAAAAAGGCTTGGCTCAGCAACTCAGCTCATGGTTAGGGCCCCAGCCTATACACAGGGGGTGGTGAGTTCGAACCTGGCCAGGGCCTTCTAAACAACAATGACAACTTGTATGAAATCAGCACATTGTACCCCATAAATTAATGTATAATGATCTATGTGTTTATGATTTAATAATAATAAACAAAATGACAAATACAACAAAAAAATAGCTGGGCATTGTGGCAGGTGCCTGTAATCCCAGCTACTTGGGAGGCTGCGGCAAGTCAATCACTTAAGTTTGTAATCCCAGCAGTCTGGGAGGTGAAGATGGGTGGATTGCCTAAGCTCACAGGTTCTAGCCCAGCCTGAGCCAGAGCGAGACCTTATCTCTAAAAAATAGCCAGGCACTGTGGCGGGTGCCTGTAGTCCCTGCTAATTGGGAGGCTCAGGCAAGTCAATCACTTAAGCTTGTAATCCCAGCAATCTGGGAGGGTGGGTGGATTACCTAAGCTCACAGGGTTCTAGCCCAGCCTGAGCCAGACCGAGACCTTATCTCTAAAAAATAGCCGGACACTGTGGCGGGTGCCTGTAGTCCCTGCTACTTGGGAGGCTGAGGCAAGAGAATTGCTTGAGCCCAAGAGTTTGAGGTTACTGTGAGTTGTGATGCCACACACAGCACTCTTCCAAGGGTGACATAGTGAGACTCTGTCTCAAAAAATAAAATAGAATAGAATAGAATAGAATAGAATAGAATAGAATAGAATAGAATAGAATAGAATAGAATAGAATAGAATAGAATAAAATAAAATGGCAATTACAAAAACTGTAGTTTGTCCTAAAATTTCCTACTGTCTCCCCATTTCACCACTCCCCTTCATTAACAAACACACTGAAAGAACTATCTATACGTCACCTTCCCATTCACTCTTCTACCACTTCATTTTGGCAAAGATCTTCAACCATTCACCACTTATTTCTCTGAAACTGATTTCAACAAGGTGACTGATTCCAAATGCCATAGACATTTGGCAAAATGTCCTTTAGTACGGGAACCCTTTCCATATGGTCGCGAAAGCATCACTCTCCTAGTTTTCTTCTTTCCTCCCTATTCTCTCTACTTTCTCCATCTCCCTTTCCCCAACCCCATTCCCCAACAGTTGGATTTCCCTGAAGTCCTAAATTTGGACTCCCTTCTCTTTTGTCCACTAATGGATTTCATCCATTCCTCCCATGGTTTTAAATATTACCCTTAGACCGAGATGATACCCAATTTATACTTCAAATACAGACATTTATTTGACCTCACTACCCAACTCTCCTAACATCTCCACTGGATGTATCACAGAAATCTTCAACTTGACACAAATCACAAAATCAAATTTTCAGACTGTACTCATCAAGTTCTAGTTAGGAAAACCAAAGGCACTCTAGAAATTAAAACAGAGAAAAATTAATATTAAAATGTGGTTATATAAGCATGGAAAGAGCCAAGACCCCAAATGAGGAATGGGGAAGCCACCCCAAGGTAAGTAACAGCAGTGACAGGACTCAGAGCACACTGCCCCCGAAATAGGTCACACTGGCATACTGAGTGTTTTAAACTAAAAGAATTTAGAAAATGGCAGAAGGAAGGTCTCTTTGACCTTATCCCTTCCCCTGAAGCAAGTCATAAAACCTAGGAAAAATTCTCTGATCTTCTCCTCATGTATGTCATAAGTTATGTCCTTCTATTCCTGGAGGAAAGGGATATCCTTATCTCTGAAGATGAAGGGGCACAGTGAAGAATCCAAACAGGCCAAGTTGAGTTTCTCTCAGTTTATTACCATTAGATCACACTCCTCTACCATATCATATTTCCTAACATCTCGTCACTCTTCATCCAACCTACAATAAAAAATACTAAGATTTAATTGCTTCTTAGTGATCAATTCCTTATGAAGGCTCCTATGTCACATAAAACTTAAACTAATATAATTATGAATGGTTTTCTCCTGTTTATCTGTCTTTGTTAGTCTGATTTCAGAACCACCCACAGAAACTAAGCGGATGGAGAGAAACTGTTCCCAGACTTTCTCAGCAGGAAACCATGACCAACTAAGAGCTGGAGAGACCACTGAAGAGATGGTACAGATTGACTATCCCCAATCCAAAATTCTGAGATCCAAAACGCTCTGAAATCCAAAACTTTTTGAGTACCTACGTGATGCTCAAAGGAAATGTTCATGGAGCATTTCAGATTTCAGATTTTGAGAATACAGATGCTCAACAACTATATAAATACATCAAAATCCAAAACACTTCTAATCCTACGCATTTCAGGTAAGGCAAACTCGGTCTGTATCATAAAAGTGCAGAAACCAGGAGTATTTCACAAGAGATAGAACAACAGCAGGAGCTGCCCAATGGGACATAAACTACAAAGGAAGGAACTTACAGGAGCTGAAGCCACAAGAATGAAACTGCCACTTCCTGGGACACCACCCAGAACCAAGAGAGGGAGAAAAATACTTTAACTTCTCCCTACTACGACCCAGCAGTCCTCCATCATGCCTCCTACTCCCCAAATCTACCCCAAGAGCCGAAAGGAAAAGATGCCTATGAAATGCAGTTCAACATAGGACAGCACAGGACAGGACAGAGAAGGTCAGAAAACCAGATCTGAGACCCACCAGGCAACCGACTGAACTTCACTCTTCCAGTCTGCCTCATCTCCATGTCAGCGGACCTACCCAAATGATGAAACCAGAAACCTGAAATCATTCCTTTCCCCCCCCCATCTTGCACAGCAAACTCCACCACTGACAAAGGATTTTTGCCTACAAAGAATGTGAAATACCTCTATTTGGGATGCCTGTTCGTTTGTTCGTTTGTTTGTTTGTTTGTTTGTTTGTTTGAGACAGACTCTTGCTCTGTCACCTGGGCTACAATGCCATGGCATCAGCCCAGCTTATAGCAACCTCATACTCCTGGGCTCAAGCGATCCTCCTGCCTGAACCTCCTGAGTAGCTGAGACTATAGGCACCTATCACCATGCCCAGCTAATTTTTTATTAGTAAAGACGAGGTCTCACCCTTGCTCAGGTCTCAGGCTGGTCTCAAACTACTTAGCTCAAGATATTCTCATGCCTCAGCCTCTCAGAGTGCTAGGATTACAAGTGTGAGCCACTGTGCCCAGCCTGTACCTGCTATTTATCACCACTGCCACCACCCTTATATAACACAACATATCACACCTACACCAAATTATTGCAATAATCTTTTTTCTTCTTATGGTTTCCATTAAAGTAACTCAGAAAATCAGCAACAAACCAAAGGAAAGCAAGAGTTGTTTCAATGGTCAAGGGTAATCTACACATAATCTATACAATCTATGCATAATGGAAAATCAGGTGAATAAGATTCATACTTTTTGCAACCAAACATTTACTTTGATGAGAATTTACCACACATGAAAAAATAAATAGTAGTTTTTAAAAATACAATTACATACTCAAATCTGGTTTTTTCACAGAATATTTTCTCCTTATTGAAATATTTTAAAAGCAATACATATATTTAGCAAGGAGAAAATTTATCGAAGAGAAACCCACTCACTAGTGAACTGCCAAAGTATCTGGTTTCCACTCAGATTATATACAACACTCACTTGTTCAGGACATTATCAATAACTTGAATCATCTGCTCAGAATAGTACATTTCCAGAATCATCACCAATTCTAGAGTACAGAAATACCACCTTGAAGAAAGTGTACTGCAGAATATTATCTGCAGAATATTATCTGTAACAGAAAAACCACTTCTGGATTTTGACATAGAAAATAATCTAAAACAACTACTAATTTAATAAATAAAAAGAAAATACACATAGGAAATGGCCAAGATAGGAAAGATTCATATAAAAAAATAAAGCTTTGGACTAGGTATAAGTTCACTAAACTTCAAAGTGCAAAGAAGAATATCACCAAAGAGCTAATGAATAAAACAGAATATGAATGCAAAGAATGAAGGACACAGTTCAAAGCCAATGTCCCTTCTGATTTATCAGTGCTCATGCGTGCCCATGTTAGATATTTTGAATGTGACCTCCAGAAAGAAACAAAATGAGCCAGCTATACACCTAAATGTTGTTGAAATGATATTCAGATGTCCATCTTTCTAAGATTACAAATACATTTCATCAATTTGAGACAAAGAATAAGTAGCCATAAGATAAAGAACAATACTGTCTTATAAGACTGTTTGGGAAAGAAGAATTATTCGAAAACCTTACTCATTTCTCACTACTGCTAGGGACTTCATGAGGAGATAAGTGGGTATTTAATTATTTGAGACTATGTATATAAGAAGGGTGAATTATCCTAATAAAAAGACTAAGAACATTTAACTGGAATTTGAGCTATGAAATGTACTATTGTTATCACCTTTTTCAAATAATGCTGACATCTCCTAATTTCAAACTACCTTTAAGATTTAAATTCCACTTCTTTTAAGAAATCCAAAATTTGTTTGGTTACTCACTTCAGTACATTTCGTAATTAAAAAGACAAATATAATGTATTCTATTCCCAATCTTGCTTCAAAAATACTAGAGACAAAATACAGAACTATTGTAATTTAATGATGAGAAGACAAATAATCCAATTTAAAAATGGGCAAGAGATCTGAATAGACTTTTCTCCAAAGACCTAAATAGCCAATAAGCACAATGAAACATCATTTGCCATAAAGGAAATGCAAATCAAAACTAAATAAGATACCACTTCACATCTACCAGAATGGCTGTACTTTAAAAGTGATTATGTGTTGGCAAGAATGTGAAGAAGTTAGAACCCTCACACGTGCTAATCAAAATATAAAATGGTGTACCTGCTTTGCAAAATAATACAGCAATTCTTCAAATTGTTATACATAGAGTTAACATACAATCCAGCAAGACTTTTCCTTAGTACACACCCTAGAGAAATGAAAACATGTTTACATAAAAACTTATACAACAATGTTCATAGCAGCTTCATTCCTAATAGCCAAAAAGTGAAAACCATCCACAAGTCCATCAACTGATATATAAAATGGGATACATTCATACAATGGAATATTATTCAGCAGTAAAAAGTAATGAAATGATAATCCATGCAACATAGATAAATCTTAAAAACATTATGCTACGTCACAAACATCAGTCACAAAAGAACCTATGTCGTATGAGCATATTTCAATCAAACATCAAAAGAGACAATCTATAGCACTGAAAGTAGCCTGGTGACAGTGTAGGACCAGGAGGGTAGAAGTCCAAGTGGGGTCAGCGAAAGGATGTAGAATTTCTTCATGGGGTAATAAAAATGTTTTCAACTGACTGTGGTTGTGGCTAGATGCGGTGGCTCATGCCTATAATCCCACCACTCTCCGAGGCTGAGGCAGGAGGATCACTTGAGGTCAATTCAAAACCAGCCTGAAGAAAAGTGAGACCCCATCTCTATTAAAAAGTAGAAAAAAAAAATTAGCCAGGCATGGTGGTGAGCACGTCTAGTCCCAGCTACTCAGGAGGCTGAGACAGGAGGATCACTTGAATATAGGAGTTTGAGGTAGCTGTGGGCTAAGCCGATGATAGGGCACTCTAGCCTATGTAACAGAGTGAGACAAAATAATAAAAAAGGAATTATCTCAATAATGCTGTTAAAAAAAAAAAAAAAAAATAGACACAAGCTTGATCCCCACCATAAATAAAAAAGGAATTATCTCAATAATGCTGTTTAAAAAAAAGAAAAAAAAAACTAGACACAAGCTTGATCCACACCATCACTCACTGTTCCAGGCAACCATTCATAAATAAATAGTCCCTCAATAAACAATTCATCTTTTAATCCCCACAGCCAGCTCAGGACATAGAAGAAAATACACTCTTCTTTTTGATGAATAAATGAAGAAACACACAAGCAAAGACCATGGAGGCAGAAAGGCATGCTAAGGAGCAAGCATCAAGATCAAGTTAATCTACACAATCACTTCCAGCAAAAGTTGGGGTCAAGCTCTGATACAGACTCTGCTATTTCTTCCAGGGGATCTTCTTATTTTAACAGAAACAAAGATAGCAACATTTTACTCTGTGAAATACAGATGGTCCTCAACTTATGACAGTTCAGCTTAGGATTTCTTGCCTTAAGGATTATACAAAAGCAATATGCATTCAGGAAAACCTCATTTTTTATCTTTTCCCAGGGTGGTAATATATCATACAACACTCTGTTGTGGTGCTGGGCAGTGAGCTGAACAACCCAGTCAGCCACGTGATCACAAGAGTAAACACCCAACACTGTACACTGTACCGTGCTATCAAATGATTTTGCTCAAATGTAGGATAATGTGTGTCTGAGCAAGTTTGAGAGAGGCTGGGCTAAGCTACAATGCTCGACAGGTTATGTGTATGAAATGCATTTTCAACTTACAATGAGTTTATGGAGATGTACCCCATGCTAAGTTGAAGAGCATCTGCATTGCACACCAATGAAAAGAAAATTGTGCTTACTAAAATACCATAAAAAAAGTGTTTTATCATTTAACAGATATCATGAAAATTTATACATATAGTGTAATTATAGAAAAAGTAAAAGAAAAAATGAAACTCTACACACTAAAAATAGATTAGAAGGAAATGCACCAAAATGTTATCACTAGCTATATTTAGATGACGGCATTTATGCTCTAGACATTAGATCTTTCTAGATTCTAGGCGCTTCCAGGCATGAGTTTAGGCCTGACAGGGCAGGTTTTCTCCTCCAAGCCTGACTGACATCTGGCTCATCTGCAAGGGCTGGCTTCTCAGAGAGCTGGCTTAGGTCCCAAGGGTCTTTGCATCAAATTATTCAACAGAGGCCCAGGCTGGGACCTGGCCAGTGAGGTCCTAATGTTTACCTTGAAAAGAGCTATTTCAAAAGTTCAGAGATTAGATCGTAAGGGCCAGAGGTACACTGTTAATTACAAGAAAATGGAGACTCAAGTGGGAAAGAGGGTTTTGCAAAAATAAAAGAACTTAGTAACTGACTAGACATAGGAACTGACAGAAAGGGAAGAGTTAAAGGTTTCCAACCCAGAAGGCTAATACAAGACTGACACCAGTCACATAAATGAATGCTCTAGGGAGGAGTAGATCAGAGAAAAGAATCACTTCGGCATTAGACGTGTTCACTCTAAGACCCCCCTTCCAGTGATATATATAAGCAAAACTGTGCGATGAGCAATTGTAGATGCATGGAAGAACTCATATAAGGTCAGTGATGCTGATGTCACTAAAGATGACAGATAGCAGCCACTGGGATAGGCAGGACAATTGTACACCAGGGTTAACAATCATCTGGAAGGTAGAAATATATCAGAGGCATGAAGGGTGGACAGGGCTTCAAAACAGGAGTGTTTGCCTGGTTGAGTAATGGTGACAGAACAATGGACTTAAAATGGTAACAAAAAGCAAAAACTGTGCTGACCTCTTCTCTGCCTTATGAATCAGAGGGAATTTGCCTACAAATCACAAATGTAATTAAAATGCTTGACTTAATTTCCTATACATTTCAAGTTTGACTATGTAATATATTAGAACTAAATAACCACATTTACATAGCATTTTACCACTTGCAAAGCATTTCCAAATATATTATCTCATCTGAGCTCTCCAACAGTCCCAAGAAGTAAGTATTTATAATCCCCATATTATGGATGAGGAAACAGAGACAGAAAAAGATGGTGTGACTTGCAAAGAAGTGCCACAAGCTAGAAACCGTGAGGTAGGGCCAGTGATGGTCCTTTGGCTCTAATGGTTGAACTTAGGCACGTTGAGTCCACATTATCTATTTCCCATGCCAGGTAAGGTACCATGACATGGGTTGTCTTTACTCCCATACACGGATATTATTTGTTTATAATATCCAAAACAACCAGGGTTTGCACATTTGTTCAATAGTTGCTGAGGTTCCTCTAAGAAAAATAAGTTTTATGTTTAGAATATTATAAATTATCTCTAATCTTCACAAAGAGAAAGAAAAAACAGGTGAAAAGGCAAACAAAAGGGGGATGATTAGGAATAGCAATGGAAGACTGGAGTTGCCCACACCCTTCTGTAACAGCTCAACAAAAAGACATTGGTTGGGGCTGAAGAAGGCAGGAGGCAGCCTCAGGAAGTGTCTAAGAGCCCACCCAGAAGAAAGAAGGCATCCCAGCACAAGCAGGATGAGGAAAGCGTCTGGAGGAGGGAGGGTGACTGGAGAGAAAGGGCTAGCATGACCACAAAGAAGAGCAGTTTGGCATGAGGTGTCAGGGTCCAAACAGGGTGAAAGCATTTACCAAGGCAGGCAGCCCAGCCCAGTCTCAGAGTTCAAAAAGACCAGCACAGGCATCTCTGCAGCATGGGGCATTAAACAAGACAATGAGACGAGCATCTACACAAAAGGGCCCCTGGCCTACAGTGTCAAAGTCCAGGAAGCAAAAAGCACACCCACATGGGTAGGAAAAGTTAAACGGGGTGAGGGAATCATGGTGTCTATGCAGGAGGATGGCCCACCTGGTTTCAGGAGAACCTCCCTACTGGGTGTTAGAAGGTTGAGAATGGCCTTCATGTGGAAGGGCAGAGGTGCCAAGCACAGGAGTTCCAGAGGAGTGAAAATTTGAAGAGGAACGGAAATCTACATAGCCTCAAAGAACCTCCTCATAAAGTACATCATCAACTTCAAAGAAGAAAAAATAACCTTACAGTGAAGAAACTCAGCAGACACCACTTCAATCACCTGATCAAAGTCAACATCACTAATCAAGGGATATACCAAAGTCAGGTGCCATTTGAAAGGATGCACTGAGCGGAAGAAAGCATCACTTCTGAAGATTCTCCTGCCAAAGATGCCTGCCTTGAACCTACTCACTAGAAAGTGTCAGACAAACTCGTATCAAGTGACAATCACTCTAATAACTAGCTTGAATTCTTCAAAAATGTCAAAGACATAAAGAAAGGAGAAAGAGAAATTGGCCTGGACTAAAGGAATCTTCTAAAGAAACATGACAACTCCATGCAAAATCTGATTCAAATCAGATCCTTTTACCCAAAAAAAGACATTAAGAGAATACCATGAATGAAGTCTGAGAATGAGGGAGTAGTAACACCTAAATGTTAATCACAGTTTTTGATGGCTATGTTGTGGTTTTGTGGGAAAATAATTTTATAGGAACTACTAAAGTAATTAGAAAGGCATCAAGTGAATAGCTATCAAATGGATCCAGAGAAGTTTTTTGTATTCATACAACTTCATTGTAAATTATTTTTAAGTTTTATTTTTAAAACAAAGAGAAAATTAAAGAGGCAGGCTGATCTACAATATAACGATATATAGCTGCCACAAAAACAGAAATTGCAAGAGAATGAAAGGCACTAAAAAACATGGGATGGGACTCTCTAACCATGTGGAAGTATTTCTTCCTGATAGTAAAATGAGGGTCAGTGGCAAGACCAACAATGATACTCGAAAAATGTGCTTTTTGAAATGTTTATGTTAAAAGAAAATTTATTTTAAAAGCTTTAAAAAAAAAAAAAAGGGAATATTCATATGTAATTATTTTAATAAATCTTACATTCTACAGGGTGAAATACAAAAAGTTGATTAAGAGTCAGGTAATGTCTTTGGTACGTTAAATATTGTATATCTCAGGTAACATTCAGACGTTACCATTCCACTACTGGCATACTAACCTATTTCTAACTAACAAAAGAATGAACTGCTTTCCTTTCATAGTGTTTCAAAATATCCATGAAGTATCTAACAGCCATTCATGCTAAAAAAATAATAATAAAATAATAATCAGAAAATTAGACAAGATTTATCTCAAATATACAAAAAGCATATACCAAAAAATCCTATAGCCAACATCATAATGTTTGAAAAACTGAATTCATTTCCAAAGTTAGAAATAAGGCAAGGATGTCCATTCTTGCCACTTATATTCAACACAACGTGGGAAATTATAACCAACAAAATGAAGCAAGAAAAAAAGTATATAGATTAGACAAAAAGAAATAAAACCATTTATATTTGCAGATAGCACGAATGTCTATGTAGAAAATTCCAAGGAATTTACAAAAACTCCTAGAACTAATAAAAGAGTTCTGCAAGGTTACAGAAAATGAACAAAAATCAATTACATTTGTACATACTAACATGTAACAATGAAATTGGTTCTTTGCTCCAAAAAAAAAAATGACTTAGGTATATATGTTACAAAATATATACAGGATCTATATCCTGATAATTATTAAGTTTTGTTGAAAGAAATTAAAGTCTCTCCAAATTATTTTGAAGGGACTTACCATTTTCATGGATTTGAAGACTCAATAAAGTAAGGATGTCAATTCTTCCCCAAACTAAGCTTAACATTATTACTACAAAAATCCCAGCAAAGTTCTTGGTAGATAATAAAAAAAAATTCTAAAATTCATTAATGTAGGGAGAGGGAAAGTCCCTAAAATAACCAAATAATTTTGAAAAGACTGAAGTGGGAAGAATCAGTCTACCTGACTTATTATGTACCTATAGTAGTTAAGACTTTGTGTTGGCTCAGCACCCACAGCTCAGTGGTTAGGGCACCAGCCACATACACTGGGGCTGGTGGGTTCGAATCCAGCCCATGCCTGCGGACCAATGACAACTACAACCAAAAAACAGCTGGGCGGTGTGGTGGGCACCTATAGTCTCAGCTACTTGTGAGTCTGATGCAAGAGAATCACGTAAGCCCAAGAGTTTGATGTTGCTGTGAGCTATGACACCATAGCACTCCACCAAAGGCGACATAATGAGACTGTCTTAAAAAAAAAAAAAAATACTTTGTGGTCACATGTGAACAAGGGAGATCTTCCCAGGGATCACAAATAAGACAGCAGATCACTTAAGAAATTTAATCCCCTGCCAGAACAAGAAGTCTCTGATAGTCACATCCTGCAGCATATGGCATTTTGGGGACCAATGACTGTTCTGAGTTTCTAATTCTCCCCTGTTAAAAAGAGGAGGACAGATTATAATAGTTTTCCTAGTTTATTAACCACTGTTTTTGGTGTGTCGGGGGCACAAATTTTCTCTCTTTGCTCTAAGTCACCAGAGGACAACAAGCTACCCCAGACCTGCTGGAGAAAGCAGACATCATGGACTGCCAGGTAGATGCAGTTATGGATGAGAACAGGCATCGTCTCCTTTGGAGAGGTGGTGACTGAATTCCTTGTGAAGTGTATTCATACGAAGAAGGATCTCTCTAGATTTTAGCTAACCAAAGAGCTAGATTTTACAGCAAACCTAGTATCTATTTCCAAACTCCTCCTCCCTTCCCCATCTATACCTGGCTTTCACAGCCTTCCTTCTAGTTAGAAATACCCATGTCAAACAGTTTGGCCATATGACTTAAGGGGAAGCATACTGTGGTTCAACACTTCCAAGAAGCTTTGGTTCCCTTCTTGGAAGTGTTGTAAAAGATATGCTGCTGTTGATCATGCCCCTTTGTGTTTCTTAAAACAGAAAAGTGATGTCTAGAGCAGGAGCAGCCATCTTGCAACCATGAAGAAAAGGCCAAGAAAATTAGAGAACAAGAACCCTGACATTGTTGAGCAGATAAGTAAATGGTGGCAGATTCCTGCCACCAAGATTCCTTTGTGTTTGGGTTTTGTTTTTTTGTTTTTTTGTTTTTTGTTGTTTGTTTTTTTGTTTTTGTTTTTTTTTGAGACTGAGTCTTATGCTGGGTACAGGGCAACATAGCTCACAGCAACCTCAAACTCTTGGGCTCAAGTGATTCTCTTACCTCAGCCTCCTGAGTAAATGGGAATACAGGTACCTGCTACAAGGCCCACCTAGTTTTTTCTATTTTTAGTAGAGACTGGGTCTTGCTCTTGCTCAGTCTCAAACTCCTGAACGGAGGTGATCCACCTGCCTTGGCGTCCCAGAGTGCTAGGATTACAGGCATGAGCCACTGCACCCAGTCAATGCTCTTCTTACTTAAGAACAATAAATCGTCATTAATTTAAGCCACCATTGAGTAAGTACTCTGTTACATGCAATGAAAAGTATTTCTATGTCATTTAGTAAAAAATTCTAAAATAATGATGTACTATTGCACTAACACTACTAATAACAACTAATATAAGAATAAAAGACACAGGGAAAAGTTATACCTGTTCACATCCTTGAACCCCCACAACACTAACCCAAGTAACTGCAGCAAAGAAATACATCCTAAGTTAAAATTAAAGGGATGGAGATGGAGGAGCACAGGTCAGACAGGCCTGGAGACAGCACTAATGCTTTAAGCCTACAACAGTAAGAAAGGTGCTGGTAAGTTAAAACTGGACAAAGCAGTGGAGAGGTTCCCAATTTTATAACACCTGACTTAATTTTTTTTTACATAATAGTCTACATTTTCTTCTAAGATAATATTTTAAAATCTTTACTACAGCAAAATCTACTCATGCTGAATTCTACCCAAAAGCAATTAATTAATTGTAAAGGTCTTACTTTCCCTTAACCTCATGAGGAAAACAGATGTAAATATTACAAATCACTTTAGAACATTAAAATACACAGAACACATTTCAGCCAAATAGTCAAAATGCTTATTAAACTGTACCATATAGTAATATATTCACTTTTCATATACTATCAATATAACTCGACTCATTAGAAATCCCTAATCTTCAGAGATTTGTCTTAAGTTACAAAAAATATTCAAATCTTTTCAATTAACTTAATGAATTCACCATACTTCCCTGGGGAGAACTGTGAACCATAATAGACTAACATATTTGCCACTGGAATTCTTGTTCAACTAACCCATGTAGAAATAGCAAAATGGATGCATACTGACTGAACGCTTTAACTTATTCACTAATAAATTTTTCTCTAATAAGTTTTTAATATTTGATAGATAAGAGAATTGGCTATGTAATTTGAGACCTTTATAATATACTCAAAAGAAGTTGGAATAGAATATGTAAAATCAGAGTCACAAAAACAGATACCAGTCTCATTTATGGTATAATCTGAGAAAACACTATGACTTCTCAGATAGAAATAGAATAATTTTTCCTAGGAATTCGTTTTCTGAAATCTTTATCCAGATGCTTCAGTGTTTTATCTTACTGCAACCAGAGCAAAGACAAATATTGTCTTGTTGAATTAGGTTTGCTAGCTATTCTGGAATATCAGGTTACTACTCAGAAAATAGATGAAAAGAGAAGGAGGTAAGACTATTTTATAAATCATAATGATATAATCTATGCCAAAAAGCTTAAAAACATTAGAGACAGATATTTCTGTCAATAAAATCATTATTACAAAGAGGATATACCTATTCCAATAGCCCACACTAATACCAGTTGTTGATGTGAATAAATAAACTCAATGAAACCAACAACAACAAAAAAAAAATTGGCTTCCATTCACTCTATAGGCATTTGATATTATACAGTATTAAATACAGACACTAACATAAAAATAAAATTGATCACCAAACAATCTTAACATAATTTGAAAGGCTTCTCAAATATTCGTGTCTGTGTTTTCTCACTATTCCCATCATTTGTGAAAATGGATGGTCCTAAATTAATTTTAGCCCTCAGATCTCATCTGTGATATCACAGCCCAGTTTCTCATGAGTTTGTGGATCTCAGGGTAGTGGAGTGTTAGGGTGAAAAGAAACAGGGACCCAAACACATCAAAGGCAGGACTTTGACACTGAATATACAGGATGAAACAAAAGCTCTCTACCAGATGCCTGCCCAGCCTGCCCCTGAGTTAGAAGGGAAGTTTACAACAAGAGAAGACTTACAGAGGGCGGAGACAACATGGCTGACTGAAGTCAGCTTTCCACAGAGGCTCCAATCCAGAAGGAGAGTTAAAGGACAGAAATTTAGCATGTAACATGATGGATCAGAGGTGCACCAAGAGACAAGGTTAAAGAACGCACATCAACCCCGCTGATGCGAGCTGCGACCCCAAGAATATAAACAAAAGGTACAAAATCCATCACCAAGTGGATGGGAGTCCCCTCCCCCATGAGAATGGCTCGGAGTGCCCTACAAACAAAAGAGCAGAGTTCAAAGGTCCTCCCACTACACTCCACAGGAGAGACCCTCTAAAAACTGGACCTACCTCCCCTACTAGGGTGCCATGGCGTTCTCCTGCCAGGCATAAAACTGTATAGAACCGTATATATTCTCTACCTGCAATTCTGAGCTCTCAGCAACCCCCTCCATTCTAACTCTGAAGTCTAGAGACCTGTCCCCCAGGAGTCCAGATTCTTGGGTGATTTCTCAAGTGGTGTGGACAAGGCCTAGACTGCAGCTGGTCAGTGCTGATTCTGTGGCATGGGAGTGAGAAGAGGACAGTTGGCTGAGAGGGAACCACACCAGAGCGGAGGTGCCCCACAGAGCAGCAGCCGTTTTTGGCAACAATAGGGCTCACTCCCGCATATTCTGAAGCTACACCCTGTCTCCCTGGGCAACCAGAGGAGGTCTGGCATCTTCTCTGCTGGCAACCACCACGGAATCTGGGATGGAAACGCAGGCCTCGTGAGTAAAGGGTTTGCCTGAGGCAGTACAGGCCTGGGTGGAGCACGGGGACTAGAAACGCACACGCAGAGCGGAAAGTTCCCAGGGCAGGGCTAACCCAGAGGACCACTTTACTTAGCCCAAGATGCACTCGGCCCTCAGGGGATCATCAGCCTATAGACAAAAGAAGGCAGAAGGCTAGAACTGACAGCTAACCGAATATAAACCTGCAGGAGCAAAGACAGGGCCTGAGGTACAGGTTCTGGGAACTCAAAACAGCTTCTCTTCTACAGGGGAATTTAGCAGGGTCAGAAACAAATTCCTACAAAGTTGTTCTGCTCTGTTCTGTCAGTAACATCAATCAAGGGTGGGGCTCGAACTGAGTGAACACCCCCTATCCTCAATCAAGCACCAAGATTGTCAGGACTCACCTCCGCCTGCTGAATAGAGGCAGAGCACAGTGGCCTGGCTGAGTAGAAATAGATTTCCTTGTGATTTAGGCAGGTGCAAACACCTTGAGTATCTGTTCACTAGATGCAACTGGGTCACAGCCCTGTGCGGATATCAGTGACTGGGTGTGACAGAAGCGCAAGGTGGGTAAGGAGGCATCAACCTTCCCAGACTAATCTATTTGCTGGGTGGGTCCTCCTGACTCCACAGAGCACCAAAGCAAGCCATACCTGAGTTGTCACCGGACCCCTGCGATCCAGTTGCCAGAGACCTTTTAAACTCTCCCACCTGAGACAGGTGCTGACTGAGACAATTGATTTGGACTTTTTGAACTGAGCCAATCACCAGAGGACTATTCAAGTGGTGCCCTGGGTGTGTGGTTGTAGGAAGGTTTGATATTCCTTTTCCAATTTTTGCATGTGGGGGTCAGGGTGGCTTAATTTCTGGTATTTCTCCACAGCAGACACTTCAATCCAGAGTAACTGTTTCACGAGGGTAAAACAGAGACCAGCTGAAAACAAGACAGAACCACTTAGCCCCACCACCCCAAACAGGTCCCCAGTTTCTCAGGCCATAGCACTATACAGGTCCTCGACAAAGCTCCAGGAAAAAAATCAAATGGTGTAAAACAATCATGGGGCAGAATCAGTGGAAAAACTCTGGTAACATGAATAACCAGAATAGATCAACCCCCACAAGGAAAGATATGGCAGCTGTAACTGAAGATTCCATTCATAAACAGCTGGCCAAGATGTCAAAAATCGAATTCAGAATTTGGATTGCAAACAAAATTAATAGAATGGAGGAAAATTTGGAAATAGAAATTTGAATAGCAATTCAAAAGTCAAAATTAGAAATTCAAAGAGAAATTCAAAAGTTGTCTCAAAAATTTAAAGAATTTAAAGACAAAACCACCAAAGATTTTGATGCACTAAAGCAAGAATTTGCAGCCCTCAAAGATCTGAAAAATACAGTAGAATCCCTCAGTAACAGAGTGGAGCAAGCAGAAGAGAGGATTTGAAGACAAAGCCTTTAAACACTCCGAAACTCTCAAAGAGGAAGAGAAAAGGAGAGCAAAAACGGATCACTGTCTCAGAGAGCTCTGGGATAATTCGAAGACGGCTATACCTGCTTCATTGGAATCCCTGAAAGCGATGAAGTGGCCTCGAAAGGTACAGAGGCCCTTCTCCATGAAATTATGAAAGAGATATACCAAGAGATTCTGAAATTCAGAAAGCAGACACTTTCAGAACCCCAGCATGATTCCATCCGAATAAAACATCCCCAAGGCATATGATAATTAACTTCCCTAAAGTTAATATGAAGGAGAAAATTCTGAAAGCAGCCAGATGTAAGAAATCCATTACCTACAAAGGGAAGAATATTAGAATGACTGTAGATCTCTCTGCTGAAACATTTCAAGCCAGAAGAGGGTGGTCATCGACTTTTAATCTCCTAAAGCAAAATAACTTTCAACCCCGGATCCTGTATCCAACTAAACTGAGTTTAATTTATGATGGAGAAATTAAATAAGTTAATGACATTCATATGTTCAATAAATTTGCCATAACCAAACCAGCTCTTCAGGATATTCTCAGACCTATCCTCCACAATGACCAGCCCAATCCTCTAACACAAAAGTAAACTCACTCAGAAACCATTGATCAAACTCCAACTTCCACAGTGGCAAAAGGATTAAAAATGTCCACTGGACTTTCAAAAAACTCAATACGAAAAATTTTACCAGACTTATCAATATTCTCGATTAATGTGAATGGCTTAAACTGTCCTCTAAAGAGGCACAGGTTAGCTGAATGGATACAAAAACTCAGGCCAGATATTTGCTACATACAAGAGTCACATCTTACCTTAAAAGATAAATGTCGACTCAGGGTGGAAGAATGGTCCTCCTTATTTCAGGCAAATGGTAATCAGAAAAAAGCAGGTGTTATAATTCTATATGCAGACACAATAGGCTTTAAACCAACAAAAGTAAGGAAGGATAAGAATGGTCACTTCATATTTCTTAAGGGTAATACTCAATATGATGAGTTTTCAATTACTAATATTTATGCACTTAACCAGAATGCGCCTCAATTTATAAGAGAAACTCTAACACACATGAGCAACTTGATTTCCTCCAGCTCCGTAACAGTCGGAGATTTCAACACTCCTTTGGCAGTGTTGGATATATCCTCCAATAAGAAGCTGAGCAAAGAAATTTTAGATTTAAACCTAACCATCCAACATTTGGATTTAGCAGACATCCACAGAACATTTCATCCCAACAAAACTGAATACACATAATTCTCATCAGCCCACAGAACATACTCTAAAATTGATCACATCTTAGGTCACAAGTCTAACCTTAGTAAATTTAAAGGAAGAGAAATTATTCCTTGCATCTTCCTTGCACTATGGAATAAAAGTTGAACTCAGTAACAACAGGAATCTGCATACTCATACAAAAACATAGAAGTTAAATAACTTTATGCTGAATGATAGCTTGGACACAGATGAGATTAAGAAGGAAATTGCCAAATCTTTGGAACAAAATGACAATGAAGACACGAACTATCAAAACCTCTGGGATACCACAAAGGCAGTCCTAAGAGGGAAATTTATAGCACTGCAAGCCTTCCTCGAGAGAATGGAAAGAGAGGAAGTTTACAACTTAATGGAACATCTCAAGCAACTGAAAAAGGAAGAACATTCCAACCCCAAACCCAGTAGAAGAAAAGAAATAAGCAAAAGTACAGCAGAATTAAATAAAATTGAAAACAAAAGAATTATACAACAGATCAATAAATCCAAAAGTTGATTTTTTGAAAAGGTCAATAAAATAGATAAACCTTTGGCTAACCTAACCAGAAAAAAAAAAGAGTAAAATCTCTAATCTCATCAATAAGAAATGACAAAGATGAAATAACAGACTCATCAGAAATTCAAAAAATCCTTAATGAATATTACAAGAAACTTTATTCTCAGAAAAATGAAAATCTAAAGGAAAGTGACCAATACTTGGAAGCACGACACCTACCAAGACTTAGCCAGAACGAAGTGGAAATGTTCAACAGGCCAACATCAAGTTCTGAAATAGCATCAACCATACAAAATTTCCCTAAAAAGAAAAGCCTGGGACAAGATGGCTTCACGTCAGAATTCTACCAAACCTTTAAAGGGGAACTAATACCTATATTACTCAACCTGTTCCAAAATGTAGAAAAAGAAGGAAGACTACCCAACACCTTCTATGAAGCAAACATCACCCTGATCCCAAAACCAGGAAAAGACCCAACAAGAAAAGAAAATTATAGACCAATATCACTAATGAATATAGATGCAAAAGTATTCAACAAAATTCTAACAAACAGAATCCAACAACACATCAAACAAATTATACATCATGACCAACTCAGTTTTATCCCAGGGTCTCACGCCTGGTTCAATATACGTAAATCTATAAGTATAATTCAGCACATAAACAAATTAAAAAACAAAGACCATATGATTCTCTCAATTGATGCAGAAAAAGCTTTTGATAATATACAGCATCCCTTCATGATCAGAACACTTAAGAAAATTAGTGTAGAAGGGACATTTCTTAAACTGATAAGAGGCCATCTACAGCAAACTCACAGCCAATATCGTACTGAATGGAGTTAAATTGAAATCATTTCCACTCAGATCAGGAACCAGACAAGGCTGCCCATTGTCTCCACTGCTCTTTAACATTGTAATGGAAGTTTTAGCCACTGCAATTAGGGAAGAAAAGGCTATCAAGGGTATCCATATAGGGTCAGAAAAGATCATACTTCCACTCTTCACAGATGATATGATTGTATATCAGGAAAACACCAGGCATTCTACTAAAAAACTCTTAGAAATGACCAAGAAATACAGCAGCATCTCAGGTTACAAAATCAACATTCATAATCTGTAGCCTTTATATATATCAACAATAGTCAAGCTGAAAAAACGGTTAAGAACTTTATTCCATTCACAGAAGTGCCAAAGAAGATGAAATATTTGGGAGTTTATCTAACAAAGAATGTGAAAGATCTCTATAAGAAGAACTATGAAACTCTAAGAAAAGAAATAGCTGAAAATATTAAAAAATGGAAAAACATACCATGTTCATGGTTGGGAAGAATCAACATTGTTAAAATGTCCATACTGCCCAAAGCAATATATAATTTCAACGCAATCCCTATTAAAGCTCCACAGTCATACTTTAAAGATCTTGAAAAAACAATATTTCATTTTATATGGAATCAGAAAAAACCTCGAATAGCCAAGACATTATTCAGAAATAAAAACAAAGCAGGAGAAATCATACTACCAGACCTCAGACTTTACTACAAATTGATACTGATCAAAACAGCATGGTATTAGCACAAAAACAGAGAAGTAGCTGTCTGAAACAGAATAGAGAACCAAGAGATGAATCCAGCTAGTTACCATTATTTGATCTTTGACAAGCCAATTAAAAACATTCAGTGGGGAAAAGATTCCCTATTTAACAAATGGTGCTGGGTGAACTGGCTGGCAACCTGAAGAAGACTAAAACTGGACCCACACCTTTCACCATTAACTAAGATAGACTCTCACTGGATTAAAGATTTAAACTTAAGACATGAAACTATAAAAGTATATAAACTAAATATATAAATAAAATATATAAACTAAACATATAAACTAAAAATACTATAAAAATACTAGAGGAGAGTGCAGGAAAAACCATTAAAGAAATCGGTCTGGGCGAGTATTTTATGAGGAGGACGCCCCAAGCAATTGAAGCAGCTTCAAAAATACACTACTGGGACTTGATCAAACTAAAAAGCTTCTGCACAGCCAAGAACACAGTAAGTAAAGCAAACAAATAGCCCTCAGAATGGGAGAAGATATTTGCAGGTTATATCTCTGACAAAGGTTTAATAACCAGAATCCACAGAGAACTCAAACGCATTAGCAAGAAAAGAACAAGGGATCCCATCGCAAGCTGGGCAAGGGATTTGAAGAGAAACTTCTCTGAAGAAGACAGGCGCGCGGCCTTCAGACATATGAAAAAATGCTCATCTTCTTTGATCAAAACTACTTTGAGATATCATCTAACTCCAGTAAGATCAGCCCATATCACAAAATCCCAAAACCACAGATGTTGGCATGATGTGGAGAAAAGGGCACACTTCTACACGGCTGGTGGGAATACAAATTAATTCATTCATTTTGGAAAGATGTTTGGAGAACACTTAGAGATCTAAAAATAGATCTGCCATTCAATCCTATAATTCCTCTACTAGGTATATACCCAGAAGACTAAAAATCACATCATAACAAAGATATTTGTACCAGAATGTTTATTGCA
>CAUYPK010066160.1:0-13449 GCA_963574355.1 Loris lydekkerianus | reverse complement strand
CTCAAGAATGGAAGAAAAAGTACCCAATGTACTCAGCCCTACTATGAAACTAATTTAGGGCTTTCACATGAAAGCTATAACCCAGTTACAACCTAAGAATAGGGGAAAGGGGGAAAGGGAGAGGAGGGAGGGGGGAGGTGGTTGAAGGGAGGGGTACTGGTGGGATTACACCTGCTGGGCATCTTACAAGGGTATATGCGAAACTTATTAAATGTGGAATGTAAATGTCTTGGCACGGTAACTGGGAAAATGCCAGGAAGGCTATGTTAACCATTATGATGAAAATGTGTCAAACGGTCTGTGAAGCTAGTGTATGATGCCCCATGATCATATCAATGTATGCAGCTATGATTTAATTAAAAAAAAAAAGAAGGAAATTACCAAAGGTGGCCAGAAGAAGTAATGCAAAAGATACAGTAATTTGAGGTTAAGATAACAAGGCTACCATATTTATTTATGTAAATTAATATTAATGGTTTATAATAATAAATAGGAAAATTTAGATTCTATTAGAATGATACATAACAACATATTTTTAGTTTAGCTTGCTTGGTTTATCTAGAAACAAACAATTTGGACAACTATATTAACGAAAAAGCTTCATCAAATATGTAATGTATTTCATAGTAAGACTACTACTTTTATCTTCAATTATGTGCATTATTTAATAAAAAGTTAATAATTTCTCTTGCCTTTACAAATATAAGCTGCTTTACTATCACTGCATTTAACTGCTTAGTGCCTTTTAATACACTTTTTTTATTTCAGTGAATACTAAAAAGTACAAATTATCAAGGCTGCTTAATTTCCTCTTGCTGGCTCTTGTTTAGACAAGGCAACTCCATGATCCCCTAGTATTCTGAGTTATATGTGGATAAAGCATATTATGCCAATGTTACTGATATTTTGCATGTTAGAATAATTCCACAGCTAAAAAGAACTAAAGTGTTAATGTAATTAAATTCTTAATTTCAAGTCCAAATATTTTCTTTTTTCTATAGTAAATCCTGCTTACTAAGTATATAATGAATATGGAAAGAAATAACCCTCTCTATTCTAGGCTTCTCTAGGGTCCTACTCAGTCTTTTTTACTTTGATAATCAAAATATTACAATAAATAATAATGATAATACCTGCATTTTCATAACTGGGGTGGCTTATTTAAAATTTTGTAACATTTGCAAATATGATAAAAGAATAAGAATTATAGAAATAAAGACATTCTGAAAAAACAAATACACATTTACAGGCACATGCATACACAAACACTTATTACCTATTATTGACATATTTGCTGTGTGGTCTGATATCATTTTCTAAATGGTGAAATTAAAACAATAATTTGCTCCTTTCAGGGGTGCAGTGATGTTCAAAGTTATATTCTCTTTAATCTAAAATTCTGGAGATTCTAAATTGGGTGTTTCTGTGTCAGGGTGGCACTCTGCCCTCAGTTCTGTGCTCTTGGCTGAAGAAACTCCTGGTTCCATTATCCTGGTTCTCTGGCTCCTTAGGAGAGAAAAAGAATCACTAGCGAGGCCATTAAAATGAAGTGACCATAGAAACAATCTCAGAAAAGAAGATGCTCATTATAAAATGGAATCAGTCTATCTCCAGAAACCAGAGAGACAGATTGCCTGGCTCACACTTTTACTCTCTGACTCTCTCAGGTTATTTTCTTTCATTCTTCCAGTCCGGGGGAAAGCTCCTGGGAGATGTAGGATGTTACTAAAATGGTCAGGTGTCATTAATTCAATCTGCTTATTTGAGGTCCCTCTCTGAAACCCACCTGGAGGAAGTGAGAGGGATGTCCTGATTGATAAAGTATTCTCTCCTCTTTACTGGAGATAGAATTAACCATCTGGAAACACCAAAACCAAGTGCTTATCGACCTAACACTCTCAGCTTCTGTACTAAATTGTCTGCTCTGACTTCTCTGAGGTTATTAGATTGTTGGTTTTAGTACTTAATGTGAATTGCTAAAAAATTTTTAGTCTCTTTTTTATTCACCTGTTAAGCAAATTTTACTATTTATTATCCTTAGACTTTGGACTCTTTTTCTGACACTGAACTATTTTAAACATAGGAAATATTTTAAACCAAATTTACACAAAAGTTGTAAAGTCTCAATCTTTTTATGACTGCATAATATTCCATGGTATACATATACCACAATTGTCTTAACAAGTAATTAAATGAGGTGAAGGCTATGTTAACCAGTTTGATGTAAGCATTCCAAATTGTATATAAAATCAGCACATTGTACTCCATAAATGCATTAATGTACATAGTTATAATTTAATTTAAAAAGTAAATAAAAAAACAAAAAACAACTTTAAAAATAAGATTTAGAATGTGTTTTAAATTTAAGCAAAAACCAAATAATTTTAGCAAAGGGGAAACTAAAATGATTCATATGATTATAGACTAGCCTGAACTCATGTTTGGCTTACTATAGTTACACATGGTTACCTATAATAATACTTATATACATGTGCGTGTGTGTGTTTATAAATGAGTTAACACAATGTGTTATTTTGGGTGGTCCTAAAATAATTCCTCAATAGCAATGAGCTCAGATTTTTGGTTTCTAGTACCACCCTCCAATAAATGAAACCAGGACTCCTTGGAGACATGGCTAGTTTTAGCACTTGGGAGGAAATACACACGATGAGTGTGGAGCATCTTATCATGTCAGAAAATAAGAAGCACTCTAAACACACATGCACAAATACACACACATCCATTGATGAGAGTATGTAAAAGGCACATAGGAGCCAACCGAGGAAGCTCCTCTTTGTCAAAACTGCAACGAAATGAAGGAAGTAGTTTCAAATTATAATTGAAACTATAAATGCCAATGAATCCATGCTGATATAAATATATGACTGAATAAATACATAAATGTAGAGAAGACAAATTGGCCATTCAGAAGAACACTAAATAATTTAATGTACATACTCAGTGTGATGGTTAATTTAATGTGCCACCTTAACTAGGCTAAGGGAGATTCAGAAATCTACAGAATTATTTCCCTGAGTGTGTTTGTGAGGGTGTTTCTGAAAAATAATAGCATTTGAATCAGTAGATTTAGTAAAAAAGATCCACCCTCACAAATGTGAAGGAAAATCATCCAATTTGCTGAGGAAAGAAAGGAGGAAGAGGGCAAATTCTATTTTGAGTTAGGACCTTATCTTCTCTTGCCCTGAGATATTGGCACTTAGATCCTTGGTCCTCTGGACTTTAGTCATGACTTAACACCAGCACTCCATACACCCCCATCCTCCTCCTCTCTCTCTCACACACAGACACACACACACACACACATGCACGCAGACCTTTGAAGTTAGACTGACTTATGTCGTCAACTCTTCTGGTTCTCCATTTACAGATATCTTCTATGCCTCTATAAGTATGTGAGCCAATTCTCATAATAAATTTTCTCACCATGATTGAAGTTTTGTTTGGTTTATGTTCTGTTTCTCTGGAGAACCTCTAACTCATACACTCTCTGGTCAGATAGGAGGATACACATCTTAGGTATGAGCTATACACAGAAACTACCTCTCAAAGAATAACAGTATCAAATGGGACACACAAAGAACAACTTTGCAGTGGAAAAACCTGGCAAACAGTACCTCAGCCGAGTGACTAGGGTCAGCATGAAATAAGAAATCACGTTGGTTGTGTGTACCCTTGATAGAATGTGATGAAGTGGCATTTATCTCTGGACCAAAATCCATAACTCTAATTTTCTTATGAGGAAAACAGAAAAATTCCAGTGAGCACATCCCACAAAACGAATCAGTACTTAAAATTTTAATGTTATAAACAATGCAGTTTTAGAAAATGTCACTGCCAAAAGAGGTCTAAAAAACACGACCACTAAATAAAATGTGAGGCCCTAGAGAGGATCCTAGAAAAGGAAAAAAATATATCTTATGTAAAAACTAAACAATCTACACAAATTATTAAGTTTAGTTAATAATAATGTACCATTTGCTTACTAATTGTGACATATGTACCATACTAATATAAGGTAATAATTACATAGGAAATTAGATGCTGGGTATATAAGAACTTCTTGCATTTTCTTTTCAATTTTTCTTTAAATCCAAAATGAGAATATCTATTTAAAAAAAACAAATAGCAATAAAGAAAATCAACCAAGCAAATAATTTCCCCAAACCTCCACCCTATAATGCATCTCCTCACCCTAGTTCTTGTGTAGGTTGTTATATATCATATAGAGCAACTGACAATTTCCTTAGTGAGCAAAAGAAATAAAATCCTCAAAAGAACCATAATGCATGCCAGTAAAATATAGAAAATTATTGAAAAATTATACTATTTGGATATTTATTACCATTGTCTTATATGGCTTGATTTTTGTTATGGTTGTCTTTAAAAGGATTTGACAAATGGACCTGGCTCATATAAGTTAGTACATGTTGGCTTCAATGTGCCTCTGCTTGAAAGTGTGTGTGTGTTTGCATGTGTACCTGAGATTTCTTTAAGTCACTAGTATTTTTTAAGTAAACAACAAAATACTATGATATAAAATTATAAGTAGCTTTAGAGTTTTAAATTACTTTTTAAGAAAGCTTATAATCATTAATAAATTTAATTCAAAAAGCAATTACCAGGCATTACCCTTTGTCAGGTGCTGCCTAGTTGCAAATGAAAGGCAGACGAGAACTAATTTTCTTCCTTCACCTCTGATAATTTGCTTTTTCAAAAGGGGAGTTTTAAAAGGGGAGACAGACATAAAATAGGGGCCAGTGCTATAGAGGAGGAATATAAACAGCTGCAATCTTTGGAAATCATACAAAATTGAGCAGACAAGCAGTACTGACTCAATAAGACACATGTTAACACCATCCAGGATATACATCTGTAGAGAAAAAGCCCCAAATGGGAATAAATGATTTCAGTTATTTGATTTTTGCATCCCAAGCCTTATACTTTATTTAGCTTTTCTCTAGGTTGTTTCAAACATTTTGTCTGTTTTAATGTCATGTGTTTTTATAGATCCATATCTCAATAAATATTTATTCTACTGTGTCGTGGTATATACTGATCAATAGAGAATTTTGTACTCTATACATTGATGCTATTCATTTTTTTCTACTTTCAATTTTTTTTACTCTTTTCAGCCTATTGCTATATGATGTCATTAAGCGATTTTCGGCAAATTTTTCTCTACGAATTCAAATTGAACGAAAGCGCTGCTGAAACAGCCCAAAAAATTAACCAGGCATTTGGCAATGATAGTGTTAATGAACGCACTGTTTGACATTGGTTTGCGAAATTTCATTCCAGAAATTTCAGCCTCGAAGATGAGCCCCGAAGTGGTCAATCTAGAGTAATCCAGGATGAGGATTTGAGGACCCTGGTGGAGACTGACCCATCACAAACGGTGCGTGGGATGGCGTCAGCTCCCATGTGGTTTTTGATGGTTTAAACATATTGGAAAGGTCAAAAAGCTCAAAAAGTGGGTGCCCCATGATTTAAACAATCGGCAGAAATTGTCACGTTTCGAGGTTTGTTCTTCATTGCTTTCACGCAACCAAAACAATCCTTTTTTGGATCAGATCATCACGTGTGATGAAAAGTGGATTCTCTACAACAATAGGAAACATTCAGGACAGCGATTAGACACCAATGAGCCACCCAGGCACTTCCCAAAGGCAAAACCCCACCAAGAAAAGATCATGGTTACTGTATGGTGGTCAGTGGCTGGTGTGATTCACTATAACTTTCTGCAACCAGGCCAAATCATCATAGCAGAGTCCTATTGTGAGGAAATCGACAAAATGTACTGAAAATTGCATCAGCAGCAGCCAGCACTGGTCAACAGAAGAGGTCCGATCCTGCTCCATGACAACGCTCAGCTGCACGTCTCACAAATCACCATCTGAAAATTAAAGGAATTGAGCATCAAAGTTCTTCCCTACCCACCATACTCCCCAGACCCCTCGCCAACCGACTACCATCTTTTCAAGCACTTCAATAACTTTCTCACTGATAGAACCTTTGCCAATAAGGACCTAGCAAAAACGGCCTTCGTTGACTTCATCGAATCCTGAGCACCCAATTTTTATTCTGACAGAATTAATCAACTTGTGTTACGTTGGCAAAAGTGCACTGATTCAAATGGCGCTTATTTCGATTAAATTGAATAAATATTCACTGAGATATTACAGTTTAAAGTAGACTCATAAAAACGAACACAACTTTTGAAATGACCTAATACATTGCAGGAAAGAATTTGAAACAACATGAAAAGAGAGCAGAGCTTAGGTATGCCTGGCTTTCTAGCAAACTTTCAATGAACGAGGTATGTGAGTTAAAACTTTCTTGTATCCTCCAGGTTAATCTACATAGTAACTGAACTTGACAGAGTGACCCCAGTTAGCACGTGAAACAGAACAATTGTGAAGCCAAACCTTACCTGTATTCCTGACTCTAAAAATCATGATGTAAAAAATGGTTGTTATTTGAAGTTACCAAGATTTGAAAGTTTGTTAATTAGTAGTAGGGAACAAAATACCAAGTGTCTATAACCATGAACTTTCCCCAACCTTTCATATGAAAAATTTCATAAATACATACAGATAGAATTATACAGTAAAAACCTATGTACCCATCTGTCAGAGTTCCTTTGTGGTCACCACTTTTCTGGTCCCATCTGGGGTGCCACTTGTTGGGTTCTGGGACTGGCCAGGTCTCCAGCACCCAGCTTATCCAGGTTCCAGACTCGGACCACTAGGCTACCTTGCTTGAGAACAATTGCTCTTAGGTGCCTGAGGGTTCTTTGCTTTAGCAGAACAGAGAGAGAGAGAAAGACAGTATTTGAGGGAGTGAAGCAGTCTTAGTAAGAAGAATACATCTTAGCAGTCTTTCATAGAGAGACACTGTGCAGGCGTTCTGCAGGCAGGAGAAGCAACAGAGTCAGAGTGAGCAGGTCTGTGATAGAATGTACCTGTGCTCCTGACTGTCCCCTCCTCCAACCTCTTATAGACACACTCCTATGGCTCTTAATACCACAGGTGTAGAGACTACTAATCATTGATGCGGTGGTCTCTGGAGCTCTCATGTTTGTTAGGAGAGCCAAATCCCTCCCCCTGCCCTTTTCACCCAGGTGTTACATTACCGAGCTATACAGGTGTTTCTTATAACTCTCACTCCTTGCCATAAGCTTTATGGGCTGCTATACCCATCACCTAAATTTCATAAGCTGTTATCAAAATTGTGTATTTTTGATGTACTAATGTCAACTTATTTCGAATTACATGTCATCCCTAAATATTTCAGCATGAATATGGGGAGAGTTCAATATATTATATGGTTTTTCCTTTCAAACAGTGAAATAAACAGATTGTGAGTAAAAATTTACTGAGTTTTGAAAAGGGCATACACTTGCATAATCTAAACCTCCATGAACATATAGAACAATAACGTGGCCTGAGAAAGTTTCTTCAGCCCCCTATGCCATATCGAGAAAAAGTCATACTTATTTTTTCCGTAATAGGTTCAGCTTGTTTTTAAAATAACTTCCTATAAAAGTTATTATAGATGTTCTGCTCTTTTATATAAGGCTTCCTCGATTTAGATTAATGTTTTTGAGATTCATTCATATTGTATTTATCAGAGATTCATTCTCTTTTATTACTCAGTAGCATTACATTGCATGACTGTCCCTCAGTTTGTCTATCCACTTTCCTTGCAATGACCACCTGAGTTGATTCCAGATCTTAGTTATTATTAATAAAGCTACTGTAAACATTCCAAGTTTTTTAGTGAACATACATACACTTTGTAATATTTGCAAATATCTCTCTTGGATAAATATGTAGGAGTAGAATTTCTGGGTCATAGTGCATGTATGTATCTGTTTATAAGACACTATTAGATGCTTTTTCAAACTAGTCATCATTTTATCCTCTAAAAACAATATATGAGGATTCCGGTTCTTCTACATCTTTACCAACATTTGATGTGGCCAATCTTTCAACTGTAACAATTCAGGAGGGTGCCTAATGGTATATTATTGTGGTTTTAATTTGCATTTGCTTGACAATTAATGATGTTGAAGATTTTCTTTTTCCATGTATTATTGGCCATTTGTCTATTTTCTTTGGTGAAATGTCTGTTCAAGGTTTTTTCCCTTTAAAATACTTTTTGTCTTTTTATTGTTGAGTTATAAGAATTCTTTATATATATTTGACTATGAGTTCTTTATCAGAATGTGCTTTGCCAATATTTTCTACCAACCTATGTTCTGTCCACTCCTTTACTTAATTGTATCCTTTGATGAGGAGATATTTATTTTTAATGAAGTTTAATCACGGTTTTCTATGATGGTTGTTTTTTTGTGCCATATCTAAGAAACCTGTGCCAAACTGCAAGTCACAAAAATATTCTTCTATGGTTTCTGCTGGATATTTTATAGTTTTAATTTTTACTTTGGAACTATGATTATCCAGCTTGTATTAATTTTTATATGTGATGAGATGTAAGGGTTAAGGATACTTTTTTCTCATCAGGATATTCAGTTGTTCTAGCCTCATTTATTGATAAAGTCCTTTTCTACATTAAATTGCTTAGGTGCCTTTATCAAAAATTAGTAGATCATATAATGTGGGTCTACTTTGGGCTCTCATTCTACATTCTTGATCTATCTTTAAGTCATGATGTCTTGATTCCTAAAGTTTTATAATAAGCCTTAACATCAGGTAAAAAGAAATCCTCCAACTTTGTTCTTTTGCAAGATTGTTTTAGATAGTCTAGGTCACTTGAAATCCCACATACACTTTAGAATCAACTCATCAAACTATACAATATATATATATATACACATATATATGTGTGTGTATGTATACTTGGAGGGATTGGCATCTTAAGTATATGTTGCCTTTATAATCCATAAACATGGCATATATTTATATTTTTAAAAAATCTTTAATTTCACTAAGCAGTATTTTATAGTATACAATGCAGAGATTTTGCTTGCTGTTTTTCTTTGGTTGCTTTCAAGACTTTATATTTAGTTTATAGCAAGATGACATGTTGTGCCCAAGTATGGTTCTTGTATTAATTTACCTGGGGCCTCCTGAATTTCTTGAGTTTATAAATTTATGTTTTTCATCAAAGTTGAGAAAATTTCAGTCACATTTCTCTTCAAATATTTTGTTTTTCTGTCCTAATTTTTCTTCTCTGCTACTTCTAGTGTTAGCATGCATCTTCCCCTTTTGAAGTTATCTGTCAGGTCACTGAGATTGTGAATTTATTTTCAACAACTTTTATCTCTGTTTTTTAGATTGAATAATTTCAATTGATTTGTCTTTATGATCAATGACTTTTTCTTTGAGCATTTCCCATCTGATTGTGTTTATCCAGCACATTTCTTTGTCAGAAGTGTATTTTCTTTTCTCAAATTTCCATTTGACTCTTTTTATAGTTGCTTTTTCATTGCTGAAATTTTCTATTATGCAATTTATCACATTCATATTTTCTTTTGTTTTTTTAAACATAGCTCATAGTCATAATACCTACTTTAATATTCTTACTAATTCCAACATGTTAGTCATCTTAATGTAGTATCACTCTACTGGTTTTTCCTTTGAATATGGGTTGAATTTTTCCAATTTATATATATGTATATATAACCATATATATTAATTTTGGAGTAAATTTTAAACATTGTTAATTATACAATCAAGAAATTATGAATTCTATTAACCTGTAGCTAACATGCTTATAATCTGCCTCACATGCATGTAATTCAGGGATCAGCTAGATATAGAGGAAGATTTTACACATAGAGTGGAGAGAGCTCTCTGTCTCTCTCTTTAATGGAATATTGCTTTTATTTCAGCAGCTATTTTTTCCTCCGACTTTGTTATCTGTTTCATTGAATCATTGTGGTTTGGGACTTTCCACTCATTTTTAACCACCTTAGGTGGCACTGATTAAGGCTGATCTTCAGACAGAAAGCACTAAAATATGGAAACTCAATGAGTCCCCTTTCCAAAATTTTATATCCCTACAGTATCTAGCTAGTTTGGCTTGCTCTCTTGTGCCTTTAGATATTTTCCCCCAGAGTTGTTGTTTGTGAGATTGCTTGTCATCTAAGAGTGTATTCTCCATTTTCAGACAAGGAATGCTCAAACTATGTTATTATATATTAATATCAATAGGATAAAATAGTGAGTGATGTTAGGTGATCCTCAGTCTATATTTTGTCAGCTGTTGTACAAATATAACCTTTTATCAGACTGAGTATAGAACAAATTATGTGTACATATGTATACACACATAACTTTAACAAATCCCATTTTCTTGTGTTCACTTCTTTTAGATTTTGTAGAAAGATAAATGTTGTATTTTAACGTGTTTTTTGTTTTTGATCAGTGATGTTGATGCTTTGTTACATTTTTCATTATTAGAGAATTTTTCTAGTAAATCAAGAACTAGTTTAGATTCATAGATAGTCATAATTTTACATGTAAGAATAAATATGACGAAAGATAATATACCTACCATAGATGAAAAATATAAGTCAAAATTAAGAAAACGCATCTGCCTTAAGAAAGTAAAAATAATTTGACTTTTGGCATTCTATGTGTTTTCAAGTTGACTTTAAAAAACAAAGATGATATACTAAGAATGGTATTTTGCTACAGCTCATATTTCAAATGTAAACTTGTGCAATTGAAAGTATAATTCTTAAAATCAAATGTATGGTAAGTTATAAATTTCTAGTACACTATAAACAGGATGCTTTGTTTACAGCTGTTTAGATCCACTAAATATCTGTAGATTTGCTTTCTCAGCTATAGCAGGAACATACTGACTATAACTCCCTGCCTTGTTCAATAACTTCCAGTAATTATCAGGAATAAAATGCAATAAATTTATGTAATAGACTGCCCCTTTGCTATAATATACAATCAGAGGCGATCAATGCTTCTTACAATAAGGAGAAGAATTACAACTGTGTTTTATTTTATAGCTTTGGTAATATAGCTTTGGAAACCACCAGAGGGAGTAGAGGTAAACTTCAGTGGTAAAATTCCAGTGTTGTAAAACATAGCCCCAGGCTGACATTTTTACAAAGTAGCAACACAACAAAGGGTTGTGTACTTCTTAGCAGACGATTTTATTTGTTCACTCATCTAGCTAGTCAAAGACCTCCACTTATTGCTGCTCTTTTAGTTCGCATGCCTGGAATTATGAGAATCTCTCTGAATATACTACTACTCAAGTTTAACCTTTGACCACATCATTATAAGAGGAGAAAGATGGATGTAGTTGATAATGAAACCTCCAGTGTCACAGTAACCCACAAAGACTTGTTCATTACAAAGTTATATTTGTCACAGTTTTAAAAATACACTTTTATTGTGGTTTAAATCAAAGGGCATTTTTGAGCCCTGCCTAGTTATGCTTAAAGTATAATTACACGCTACATATCTTGGCAAGTAAATGAAAGACTTTTCTCGGTTATTTGTTATAAATTTCTACTTTGCCTGTAGCTATGTGAAGGCCAGACCTCTAAAGTGTTTCAAGTATAATGCACACTGAATATAAAACAGTCCATTAATTGGGATAATAGGTCCCAGCATGTAATTGCATTTCTTAGGTACTAAGGATAGCAACTGAGTGAAGTGGTATTTATTCAAGGTTGTTAGTCACCCGTGGATAACTTTATTTGTCCACTGATGCTTAAATAAATGCATCATCCATCAGTAACAATATTTATGAAGAAATTTATAACAAAAATCATTATTGCGTCTCAAATTATGAAAGGAAACAGTATATAAAAGTTACTGAAGAATACCACAATAAAATTTTGCCAGTACCTCAGGTTACTTGCTTTTATGTTAGTGGACAGTAAAATATGAAGGAAACTCAAGAACAAATGTGAACCAAGCATGATTACTGTACTACTTTTGATGTGCTAACAAAATATCTGTAAGACCTGAGGTAAATTCCACCAACAATTTCCAGTCTTGTTAATTTGCACAATATTTCAAGAAAAAATGAATTTGCCCACAATCTGTCAATGTGCCACATACCTTTACAGTCTCACAAATTGTGTGTGTGTGTGAGGCTTTGTTTACAGTTGTAAAAAATGTTTCCTTTGGTAACAGCTTAAAAGGTTGTTGGCTATTTCTAAGTGGTTAAAGAACATATATTCTGTTTTATCACAACTCATTCAAGAAGCATTAAGAGGGAAGTCCAGAGATCCATGTGCTCAAATTTAGATTACCCTCTTTCCCAGAAATCATGGGCAGAACTGAAGAAGTCCAGAACATTGATTGATCCGCCACCCTTCTTCACCTGTCAGTATTCCAACTTCACCTTTATTATGCGCTTCAAGGCCATCTGAATGAATCCAATGACTAGCCCTTCTTGTTTACATCAGTCCCTGAAGTCCAGGATTCTTAGAGTCCTAGATCACTCGATTCTTTATCATGCTCTCCATGAAGCTCTGTGGCCTGTGAGGCAATACCTGCATCTTCTCCTCCATCTGACTTCCTATTTGTTTCCTCTATCCTTCTCTATATCATCCATCAACTTTCCATTTATTAGATAATTTACTTATTTTCTGTCATGTTAGATGCACCAAAAGTATTTTTAAAAGGGGCTCACTGAATGACTAAATCGATCTTTTTTCTTGTCTTTGGTGCAAAACAGGTATTTTTAAGATTAAAATGAAGAAAATGTTGTATTGCAAGAGAATTTTTTTTTTTTTTTTTTGAGACGGTGTCTTACTATATTGCCCTGGGTAGAGAGCTGTGGTATCACAGCTCACAGTAACCTCAAACTGTTGGGCTTAAGCGATTCTCTTGCCTCAGCCTCCCCAGTAGTTGGGACTACAGGTGCCCACCACAATGCCTGGCTATTTTTTGTTACAGTTGTCATTGTTTAGCTGGCCTGGGCTTGGTTTGAACCAACCACCCTTAGTGTATGTGGCTGGTGCTACAACCACTGTGCTATGGGCACCAAGCCAAAAAGAGGAAAAATTTTTGTGTAATCCTCATCATACTTTTTCTTCCATTCTTGGGATACTTAGAAGAATATGTTCCAGCTCCATCCATGTAAACACAAAGGAGGTAAAGTCTCCAATCTTTCTTTAAGGCTGCATAATATTCCATGGTGTACATATACCACAATTTATTAATCCATTCGTGGATTGATGGGTACTTGGGTTTTTTCCATGACTTAGCAATTGAAAATAGGGCTGCAAGAAATATTCTGGTACAAGTATCTTTGTTGTGATATGATTTTTGGTCTTCTGGGTATATGCCCAGTAGAGGAATTACAGGATTGAATGGCAGATCTATTTTTAGATCTCTAAGTGTTCTCCATATATCTTTCCAAAAGGAATGTATTAATTTGCATTCCCACCAGCAGTGCAGAAGTGTTCCCTTTTCTCCACAT